>CAUDNR010004457.1:11663-28192 GCA_958430865.1 Entrophospora sp. SA101 | reverse complement strand
ATTTCGACTTGAAGATAGTCCAAGATATCAAACATTTAGATTGGCACCTTTGTAGACAATGATTGTGATAACCATGTCCACACATGAGTATATACACTATAATTATTCAAATTAGCATAGTTAGCGTAATCACAATATACGTAATTGCAAAAAATGTTTGTGGATGGTTTCTTAGAAGTAACAAAGTCTCTTGGAAAGTAACGATGGGTTATTTCATGAATTAAAGAAGGCAATTAACACCACTAGATGAAGTTTTGGTAATCAAAGGATACTGATTTCGTGCTCGATATAGTGGTAGTATCAGATTGTCTCTGGAAGTGAATGCAACCTGCTTCTTTTACAATCTACTGTTCTTGATGTTGTGGTTGCTCCAAGACTTGTATCTACCAAACCTAAACAGAATGCAAGGTCGAATTTAAAAAAGTTAATTTTTGTATTATTTAATGAAGCAAGTAAGGTCTGATTCATTTTGTCGACACCCATTTCGTCGAATGTTTGTTTCGTCAAATTAGAATGTTCATTTTGTCGAAAATTATTTCGTCACAAAAAAAAACTTCATTAAACAAATTCCTCCTCAGACTTGCCACAAACTCCGCTTTCCTCACCTAATTTCTTAACTAACTTCCCATACTCCTCACATCTAACTCGTTTGGTCTCTGGCTCAAGGATGAAATAATTTTTGATGAAACGAACTTTCAACGCAAACTTTCGACGAAGTAAACGCGACCCGTATGTTGAGTTTGATTGCTTGGCGAACTACTAATAGATAATATGAGAGAGTATATAATTAATTAATCATTAATGATTGACTACTTGCAGCAAAAACTTACTTTAATTTTGGCATCAGAAAAAAGATCCCACGAACGAATATACGCAAACCTTTAATTACATCATGAAATAAATATTCATTAAACATCTTAAATTCTAAATAACCGAATTCTCTTATTTAACCAAAACACCACCTCGCCAGATACTGTTTCATTAGTTTTTGTGGTGATTTCTACCAATCTGATCATGAATAGAATTGACGACATTTTTGATGATGATAAAAAAATTTCAGGTAATAAAATAATAAAATATTACATTTATTGTTGTCATTTGAATCAACAATAAAGTAGATTTACAATATGAGAAATCAAATTAAATGCAGCTACGATCAACCAAATTTGATTAGCTTTTAATTACATAAACACTTTATTCTACCACTTTGGTATTAATTTATTGCGATTTACCAAACTGAGTTAATATTAACCCAATTTATCATACACATACATGAAACACGTGCACAAATGAGCAAAAGAATGAAAATTCGAAAAATATAATATGTTTGGTTTTTTTTTGGTTTTTTTGTGCACAATTTAAATTAAAAATACAAATATAATAATAAATTTTTTTTTAATTCAAGAGTACACACTGACAAGACTAGTTTTTGTGCAAGATATAAAAAGACATTTTTACTAATTAGTTAACAATCTAAACCAATCAATTATTTACGATTAAAAAACTTGCTACAGTAATCTAAACCATTTGCATTAGTATTAGGTAAAATCAAAATGTTACACCAAAAAATTTAAATGACGGTTTTGCTATGTTGCTTCAATTATGATAATCAAAGGCTGTTTTTCTCTTTTCTTTTTGAAATTTTCAAACAAATAATAAAAATTAAATCCTGAATTTTTCTTAGTTCTAAACTAAACAAATTCTGCAAAAATTCATAAAATTTTGTAACAACTTTACTTTATACTTTATACTTTATATATTAACAAAAAGTAACTGACATTTATTTAATTGAATCAATCACAAAGAAAATTTCAATTTGATTTGATCAAAGGAACCAAATTTCAATCAAAATTTTTGATTCTTTTTTCAAATCAAACGCCCAACAAAAGTAAAAAATTTGTTCCCAAAAAATTATTATCATTGTCTATATCATATCATTGTCATATCATTGTCATATCATGTCCATGTCCTATTCTTAATACTAAAAGAAATCAGTTCATTCCTGTGAAACTCTGATTTACTTTTTGGGACATTCTTCAGTTAGGCCGGTTTTAATTTTTTTTTTTTATTATTTATTTTAAACGGTGATGGTGATCATCTCAGAAATTTTCCAAAAATCGTTATGGAGTTATTAAAAAGTCAAGATATTCATTACACAATTCAATGTCAGTTTTTTTATAGTTCTAAATTATATACATTTCGTTGACTAAATGTCGATCATTTCGTCAGGTATATCATTAGTGTTCATCAATCATATTTAAAAGGCTCATTGCCCTTTCTGAGTATTTGTCATTCATCGAAACAATTGTTTTTAATGCATTCTGCAAATTATTTATGCTTAATCTTTTTGAGAAAATTGATATCCTAGTTTTCTAAAAAATTTGTTGGCTGTAAAAACTTGTAAAATGACTTCTCTTTAGCATATTAATGTGATTCTGCACATTAAAATAGGATAATAATTAATATTGTAAACTAACTCAGTAATGATGAATGAAAATATATAATAAAAATAATAAATGCCATTTTCATTTAAAAAATGAAAAGGTATCATTATTGCAAGAAATATTAGCAAGATGTGTATTTCAAACTTGGCACTAAGGACAACTCAAACGCGCTTTGGTTTTAATATTAATCTTATTGTGCATTTGCTATTACGCATATTTGACTTCAAAGTCAAAATTGGAAAACCAAGTTTACACAACTTGTATGTATGACAAAACTTTTGACTTTAGTCATTAACTTAACTAAATTATTGACTAAAGGCAGTTTCTCACCAGGGAAATTTGATGACTTGATTAAAGTAAAAGCTCTTGACGTAAGTAAAACCACTTGACATAGGTAAAACCACTTGACGTAATTGAAAACACTTGACGTAAGTAAAACCATTTGATACAAGCAGCAATAATGATAATGATAAAATAGGATTATCAAAAGCTCCAAATATTGTAAAAATGTGTATCATGGGATGGATAATATCATTGTATGTATATATTGTAATTGATCCAAGAAGAATAATTATCATGGGAAGCTTACAAATGTTATAATTTGAATTAGAAATTTTACTTAATTAAACTACTTGATTTTTCCGTATATTTTTTTTCAAATAAAGTGCCTTTTCTTTTTACAAATTAAAACTATTCTTTTATTATTACATTTCATAAAATCAAATTGTCTTTACATACATATGAGTTGTGTTAAATTGATGTTTTTTCGAATTTTTGACTCTTGAAATTAAATACGCGTAATAGTAATATTAACAATGTGCTTGAGCTGTATTTAGTGTCTCAACATAGGTTGATCAAAATTGGTACTTGGAACAACCACATATGACAGGTTTTGGTACATACTTTAATTTTGTTTTCTATTTTTATCGCTTTAATCTCCAAATAATGCTGAAATTCTTTTATTGTTGAACCACGATAAATCAATAACTAGAGTTTGGCGATAACGAAGTTGTTCTTTAAATAATGCAATTTTTGCTTTTCAATTTGCGTCCTTATCAATTAATCCTGTTAGAGAAAAACTTAAAGGCAATCAAATAAACTATAAAAAGTGTTGTACGAAAAAATTGTTTGTCATTCAGTTCTCCGAAAAGAAAAACAAGTTTTTAAACGAAAACATAACAGTGAGTTCGTGAAATACAGATTAGTATTATAATTCGGTGATATTTTTTGGTCATAAATCACATGGCTCAATCACTTGCATATATATTCGTTCGGAGCATAAAAATTAGCACTGGATGCGAGGTATCTTAGCATCCTATCATGTATTCATGATTAATGAGCATAAAAATTAGCACTGGATGCGAGGTATCTTAGCATTCTATCATGTATTCATGATTAATGATGCAATCTTTAATAAAAATAGATTATTTTATTGCATTGATTGAGTAGTCGAATAAATTACAACATAAACATATAAATAGGCCTGCCACCATAAAACAGTGCATTGTTTTGCTTTTTACGTTGTATTCGAATTTTGGGATCGAGTCACGTAGTGCCGAAATGGCGTTATATGTATGATTTGGCTTTACACGTTACATTCAAATGTGAGGTATCCACATATATATTCGTTCAGAGCATCAACATTATCCAGTAATATTATCATATAAATATCCTTATTGTATTCGTTGCGTCGAGCAAAAATTTATTTATTTAAAAATTACACATACAAAGCGAAATTGTTCACGAATTTAATAAATTTAATAAAAGATCCTTTGCAAAGAAAAATTAAAAAATTATTTACAAATTTCAATTGTTAAAAAAAAATCAACCAAGCCTTTTTTTTTTCTTAATATGAAAAAAACCCTCCCTTGTTCTGATCTTTTCCTCGTGTTTATTCATTTATCTCAGATTAAAGGTCAATTGGATCAATTGTATTTTTTATTTCAAGTCCATCGCTATAGAAGAAAAAACTTCACGCAAACATCAAAAGTTATTTATAAATTTCGATCGTTAAAAAAAATCATCTAAGCTTTTTTTTCTTAATTAAAAAAAAAACAATCCTTTACAAAGATTGATCATTCGCTACCTCTCAAATGGTCAAAATCGAAAAAAATTTTGTATATATTGTTTGTTTATCGAATTGAAATTGACCGATAATAAAAATAACAACAAAATAAGGTGTTTTTGAATCACAGACTCGAAAATATACTAACATTAACATGTTGTCTTTGACGATCTGGGATCTAAGGTAAAGGCACCAATGCAAGGCCATAAGTTTTTAGTCATTTTGACGTCCAAAATGTCAGGGCAAGACGAAAACCTAATGACAGACAACGATAGACACTGCAAAAAAACATCTAAAACAAAACACGATTTCTTTTCGGTCAAGTATCTGCTTTGCTAAACCCTGGCGTTTTGAACAAAATAAAAAATTTTTCGGTTACCAAATAGAAGAAATGGGAATTTGCAATGGTACGGCGATGTAAAATAACTACAACCATTTATTGTCTTCGGAAAACGAAGATACTTTTGTCTAAATTTCAATTCTAACAAATCAAATTTCAAAACCAGCGTAGCAGAAAAAGAAAAAAAACGACTCATTACCCTTTGATTTTGGTCTCTTCCCCAAAATCCAGTTTTACTAAATTTGAACAATAAAATAATTAGAAGTGATTCGTTACCGTGGCTGCACTGAATTTACTGAATTTACCGTTTCAAGTCTTAACGAGTCTTTTTTATCAACAGAACATTTCCCGTGCAACCAAACATTTCAAAGTTTGGGTAAAATTATTAATTAAAAAATTACACAAAATATGAAAATATACGACACGACATTTAAAAAGAAAATGTAACACGGAAACCTCTCCTTCTTTTATGTTAAGTAAAGTTATTCTCAAAAAAATCTCTACTCTATTCATTAAAACACCAAGTCAAATTTATATTTATATTTTTATATAATGTCACATGTTAACCAACTATCATTGTTATCACCAGAAAGACAAGACTTTGTACATAAAACTTATAACGAAATACTTACTAATGCAGCAGTTAATTCTGATAGAGGAAGCAGAAAAGATTATATTTTTTCTTTGGTCAAAAAAAACAAGGAGCTTTCTGAAAATGAAAAAGAATATTGTAAAAAAAGTTGTGTTTATGATTTTGAATTAAATAGTGCAATGTATAAATTGGGCAAACCAAAAGAATGTAACAAGTGTAAATCAGTAAGTTACTCTGATAGATTCTGTGAAGGTTGTATTAGCATACAATTACAGAGTCTTTTCACCACTTGGACATCTGGAAATAACATGATTGATGATTTTATTCAACAATGTCAAATGAAATCATCTCTGCCAAACCATATTTTAGAATGGATACCTTTTGAGCAATTTGAAGATATAACAAAGTTGACAGAAGGTGGATTTAGTTCAATTTTTACTGCTACATGGACAAGAGGACAAATAAATGATTATGATGAAAATAAAAAGGAATTTGGTTATGCAGCAAGGTGGGGAGTAATATTAAAAAGTTTAAATAATTCAAGTAATCCAGGAAAAGCCTTTTTTGATGAGGTTGGTAGTTGTCATTAAAACAAAATAAATAATACTGTATTATATAATACTAATTGGTTTTATATTCAATAGGCAATGAATTCTTGTAAAATTAAATCAGGGTTGATTGTTCATGCTTTGGTATAACTAAATTCCCAGATAATGGAAATTATGCAATGGTTTTTCCTTATGCCAGAGAAGGAATTTTAAGGGGTTACTTGCAAAAAAATCATTTAAATTTGACATTAAAAGACAGGATTACATTCATTTATTATTTATGTTATGCATTAAATGTTATACATGAAAAAGATTTAATCCATTGTGATTTACATAGTGGTAATATACTTATGGAAGAAGGTGGTTGTTATATTACAGATTTAGGATTATGTGGACCAGTTGATAAGTCATCAAATAAAGTCTATGGAATTGTATCATATGTTGCACCCGAGCTACTTAGAGGCAATAACATGAAGAACACAAAAGAATCAGATGTCTATGGTGCTGGGATGTTAATGTGGGAAATATTTGCAGGTCACCCACCATTTGATGATAGAGCTCATAATCATCATTTAATTTTTGATATATGTGAAGGTTTACGACCACCAATATTACCTGGAATGCCTAATGATTATGTGCAAATGATGCAGAGATGTTGGGATGTGGATCCATCAAAAAGACCAACTAGTAGAGAGCTTCATGATTTTGTTGATAATAAATGTAAGGAAACTTTTAAAAAAAAAAGTTTAATAAAAAGATTATTCAAATTTTTCAATAATGATGGTGGCAGCAACAGCAGCAACAGTAGTAGTGTTTCGCAACAAGCATACAAATCACATCCAGATGCATATCACAAAAGTAGAATGTTAGATGAAGAAATTGCTAAATCTAAAAGCTTAAAAATTTATACAAGTAATCATAGTTCATTAAATAATCTTGATTGCGACTCTTTTCTCTAAAATGTTAACAAAGGTGAATAACATTTCATTATAATCAATTAGAAATTACCATCCATTAATTTTACTAACAATATTAATTAATTAATTAACATTAGATTCTAATGATAATTGGTCAAATGAAAGAATTAATTTAATCCCCACTATAAATTTATTATTATCTTTTTTATTTATCTTTCTTTATATTTTATCCTTATTTTGTTTTTCAAAGTTAAATTATAATAATGTTTTGAAATAATAAACTTTTTACAGTTTTTTTGATTCTTGTTAAATGGTGATAATGTGAGGTATCATTTTGGTTGATTAACAATTATGGCTTAACTTTTAGGCTACTCTTGTCAGTTAATTGCAAATAATTCAATTAATTAGTTTATGAGTTTATTCTTTCTTGCACTAGACGAATCTGAGTCCAAACCTTTACTTACTCACTAAAGCAAATTACATTACTAATTGTTGTTAACACTTACTAGTTAACCAACATTAGTCCTGCCTAATTGCCCACTAAAGCAAATAAATGTGGCTTTTTACCAAAGCTCCACAGTTGTTATCTTTTACCATGGCACTAACTACACTTGTTGCTTTTATCAAGTGTTTTAAACAAAGAAGATAAGGACAATTTTTATTATTAAAAGTTTATTTTAAAAAAATGATGATCCTATTGCAGAGTCTTGGAATGTTAATTTTCCTCTGTGAGGACCCGAAGTCATTCTTTTTCAAGCAAATACCAGAAGTTAATGAAATTTTTGTTGATCACTACAATAAGAACAAAGAAAAAGATGGTTATATTAAAACTTCCATAATTATTTACAAAGTAATTTTTGCATAAAATTTTCATTATACAATAAAATTAATTGGCCCTGAACCCAAATTTCTGATTTGTTTCGTTCAATTCGAATCTATATTGATATTAACTTAAAAAACAATGAATCATGCAACTGTAAATTACATTACTTTTTTGTTATCATTATTAATGTTAATATGTAGAGTTCTGTTTGTACAAATTCTTATTCGAATTATTCGTTTTATTATTACTGACAGATACAGCAACAATCATTTATTAAGAAGGGCAAATATGGCAAAAAATTATATGTGAAATTAATATAATTTGTTGGCAAAAGAGCTGATATTTAGTGTGGTCTTAGCAAAGAAGAAAGAATGATTCATGCAGATAATTGTTCATGACAAAATAAAAACAATGCAACGATCAAATATTTGGCATGATGAGTGTTGAAAGGTTTCCATGAAATAATCACATATTCTTGGACTTGATGTATTTAAAAAATTTTGAAGTTGATGATTTAGAAACAAATGGTTATATAATATTGTACAAACATTTTTGAAGATAATGAAAGAATAGTTTTTTTTTCTACAGCTGGACTGAAGATTTAAACCATAATGATAAACAAGTTTTTAAACGGTGAGTTTCGTGAAATGCAGATTAGCATTACAGCGTGATGATATTCTGATGTCATAATATTATAAAATCACATAAATAGAGATGGGCAGATCAGTACTATGCGTATAGTTCTAGAAAATATAGTAGTAAATATAAATCAATTCCTGTTTAGGTTATTGCCAGATAATAAATAGATGTAAAATGTCGGTCGCGTTTATTTAGTCGAAAATTATTTCATCCTCGAGCCAGAGACCGAACGAGTTAGATGTAAGGAGTGTGGGAAGTTGGTTATGAAATTAGGTGAGGAAAGCGGAGTGTGTGGGAAGTGTGAAGAGCCCCTTCGGGAGAACTTTGGGCTAAAATTGGCGTTTCAATGTCAACAAATTTTTGTTTATGAAGAAATTTGTTTAATGAAGTTTTTTTTTTTTTGTGACGAAATAATTTTCGACGAAATGAACTTTCGATGAAACAAACTTTCGACGAAACAAACCTTCGACGAAATGGGTGTCGACGAAATGACTGTCGACGAAATGATTGTCGACGAAATGAATCAGACCCATCATATAAATAGGCCCGCCACCCCAAAAACGGTGCATTGGTTTGTTTTTTACGTTACATTAAAATTCGAGGGTCGAGCACGTAGTGCCGAAATGGCATTATGTGTATGATTTGGCTTTGCACGTTACATTCAAATGCGAGGTATCTATATATTCGTTCGGAGCATCAACATTAGCCAGTAATAATAATATTATATAATATTTTTATTTAATTCGTTGTGTTGAGCAAAAAATTTATTTATTTATTTAAAAAAATTACACATACAAAGGGAAACTTTTCACGAATTTAATAAATTTAATAAAAGATTCTTTGCACAGAAGAATTTAAAAATTATTTACAAATTTCAATTGTTAAAAAAAATAATCAAGCTTTTTTTTTTCTTAATATAAAAAAACCCCCTCCCTTGTCCTGATCTTTTCCTCATGTTTATTTATTTATCCCAGATTAAAAATCCATTGGATCAATTGTATTTATTTTTTTTTTTCAAGTCTATCGCTATAGAAGAATAAACTTCATGCAAACATCAAAAGTTATTACAAATTTCGATTGTTAAAAAAATCAACTAGGCTTTTTTTTCTCAATTAAAAAAAAAAAAAATCCTTTGCAAAGATTAATCAGTGGATTTTATTTGTTTTCTCCGAAAGGAAATTAAAAATAAAATTTTTCCTATCCGAATCATTCACCATCTCTGAAATGGTCAAAATCGAAAAAATTTTTGTACATATTGTTTGTTTATCGATCATTGAATTGAAATTTACCGATAATAATAATAACAACAAAATGAGGTGTTTTTGAATTCCAGACTCGAAAATATACCAACACTAACATGTTGTCTTTGACGATCTGGGATCTAAGGTAAAGACACCAATGCAAGGCCATAAGTTTTTAGTCATTTTGAACGTCCAAAATGTCAGGGAAAGACAATAGACAACTATAAATACTGCGAAAGAACATCTAAAGCAAAACACGATTCCCTTTCAGTCAAGTATCTGCTTTGCTCGACCATGACGTTTTGAACAAAATAAAAATTTTTTCGGTTGCCAAACAGAAGAAATGGAGATTTGCAATGATACGGCGATGTGAAATAACTACAACCATTTATTGTCTTCGGAAAACGAAAATACTTTTGTCCAAATTTCAATTTTAACAAAACAATTTCAAGCCAGTGTAGCAAAAAAAGAAAAAAAACGACTCATTACCCTTTGATTTTGGTCTCTTCCTTCCCCAAAAATTCAGTTTTACAACAAAATGATTAGAATATTCATGATTCGTTACTACAACTGCACTGAATTTACTGAATTTACCGTTTCAAATCTTAACGAGTCTTTTTTATCAGCAGAATGTTTCCCGTACAACCAAACATTTCAAGTTTGGGTAAAACTGTTGATGAAAAATTACACAAAATATAAAAATCTACAACACGACATTTAGAAAGAAACTATAACACGGAAACCTCTCTCTCTTTTATGTTAAAGAAAGTTATTCTCAAAAAAATCTCTGCTCTATTCATTAAAACACCAAGTCAAATTTTATATTTTATATTTTTATATAATGTCACATGTTAACCAATTATTATTGTTATCACTAGAAAGACAAGACTTTGTACATAAAATTTATAGTGAAATGTGTACTATTGCAGCAGTTAATTCTGATAGAAAAATTAGAAAAGATTATTTTTTTTCTTTGGTCAAAAAAAACAAGGAGCTTTCTGAAAATGAAAAAGAATATTGTAAAGAAAGTTTTGTTTATGATTTTGAATTAAATAGTGCAATGTATAAATTGGGCAAACCAAAAGAATGTAACAAGTGTAAATCAGTAAGATACTCTGATAGATTCTGTGAAGGTTGTATTAGCATACAATTACAGAGTCTTTTCACCACTTGGACATCTGGAAATAATATAATTGATGATTTTATTCAACAATGTCAAATGAAATCATCTCTGCCAAACCATATTTTAGAATGGATACCTTTTGAGCAATTTGAAGATATAACAAAGTTGACAGAAGGTGGATTTAGTTCGATTTTTACTGCTACATGGACAAGAGGACAAATAAATGATTATGATGAAAATAAAAAGGAATTTAGTTATTCAGCAAGGTGGGGAGTAATATTAAAAAGTTTAAATGATTCAAGTAATCCAGGAAAAGCCTTTTTTGATGAGGTTGGTAGTTGCCATTAAAACAAAATAAACAATACTGTATTATATATACTAATTGGTTTATATTAATAGGCAATGAATTATTGTAAAATTAAATCACAGTTGATTAATCCTTGCTATGGTATAACTATACATGCAGCCCAAATTGGTTTGGTGATTTTGATGGTCAAAATTATTCCAATTTTGATGGTAGAAAGTAGAAATTAATTATGGCATTCACTATTAAAAACATAAGTGTAACACCCCTTTACTACATGTGTAACCCCCTTTATGACAGTGTCAAAATACTTTGGGCTGCATGTATAGAGCCAACTTCAGCTAACATGCTTACAATTGACTCAATTAGGTGACTTTTTGATGCAATTTATTGAGTTATATGAAAAACATATAAGAGACACAATTAAAAATTGAGATTTTGGGAATTAAGTCAAAGCCAAATTTAAAATTTTCTAGGTTACACGATTAACAATGCATAAAATCACGTGAAAGTCACGAGTGTGCATTTAGGGAGGGTGGTTTTACATGCAGTGCAGGTATGAAGGGGTGCACTTATCTCTTAAGTCCTGAGCTTGGGAATGAGTGAAAGCATGCATTTAGAGAGGGAGTGCATTTAGTGGGGGTTGACTGTATGTAGTTTCAATCACATTAGAAATTTTTAATATTTTAAATAAATCAAAGATTTTTTCTTGTATTTTATGCTAAAAAAAAATTTATAAATTTTTTTTAACTGGAGTGGGAAAAAAATTGCTGTGATAAATAAATGGATTAACTTTTGGGCAAATATAATTATCTGAGCTCCTCCCATAGAAATGTTGATTGATTCACTCATTCATAGACAAATCTTTTTTTTTGAGACTGTTGTATGTAAAAAATTTATATAAATGTGGTGAAAAATTCCTTTTAATTGGCTAATTTCATATAATAATTGTTAAATATTATATTACATTAAAAAAAATGTCAGAAAGCCAACAAAATGTTAAGAAAATATGGAATTTGGAGCAGGCCCTGCCATGATTCCACAAGAAGTTTTAGAAAAAGTTCAACTGGAATTATTAAATTATAATAATACAGGAATGTCAGTTATGGAAATATCCTATAGATCAAAAGAATTTGAAGATTTATTAAATACAGCAAAAATAACTTAATCAAATTATTGAATATATTAAATAATTATAAAGTATTGTTTATGCAAGGTGGTGGCCACACACAATTTTCTGCTTAGTTTATAATTTATTGGCTGCTAAGAATCAAAATATGTCACAAACAAGTGTTGATGAAGAAGAAAAAGAAGTGTTTAATTCACCATTAGATTACATAATAACTGGTTCTTGGTCATCTAAAGCTTTTGAAGAGGCTAAAAGATTATATAATAATATTAATGTAGTGATTGATGCTAAAAAATTTAATGGATCTTATGGATCTATTCCATCAAAAGAACGCTGGAAATTTAATGGTTCAAAGGCTGCTTATGTCTATTATTGTGATAATGAGACTGTCAATGGTGTTGAATTCATCATGTTCCTGAAGTAGATTCCGAGGTTCCATTAGTATGTGACATGTTTTCAAATATTCTATCTCATAAAATTGATGTTTCAAAATTTGGGTTAATTTATGCTGGTCTCAAAAAAATATTGGCCCTGCGGGAGTAACTATTGTGATAGTTCGTGACTAAACCCAAATCAATAGCATTGTTTTATAATCAAGCATAGTTGGTACAATAGGAGCATTTGTGGTATCTTGTTTTTGCTATTTATGTGGAAAATTATGTATTTGGAAAATGGTGGGATTGATTCCATTGAAAAAGAAAATGCTGTCAAATCATCAAAACTTTACAACATGATAACAAATTCAAAAATTTATCAGTCTCCTGTTGAGAAATCAGTTAGGTCAAGAATGAATATACCATTTCATATTGATCCACCTGAATTGGAAAAAAAATTTCTGGATGGCGTAGTTCAATTGGGAATGGTTCAATTGAAAGGTCATCATAGTGTAGGTGGTATTAGAACAAGTATTTACAATGCAATGCCTTTACAAGGTGTAGAAATATTGGTTGAATATATGATTGATTTTGAAAAAAAGAATTCTAAATAAATATTTCATCATCATCATCATACTGATGCATAGCTCACAACTTTTAAAAATACTTGTTATAATTAATTAAATTAAATTAAATATTTTTTTATTTTTTTTTCACCTCATCATTGTAATTATTCATTCACCAATCTTTAACAAAACATAGTATAAACTTGGAATTATTTACCTATATAGATTTATAAGAATTTAATTAACATATATTTGTATGTATGTACTTGGTAATTAAATCACCCACCTCTTGTTCTTCTTCAATAATAATTTTTGCATCATCTACTTTTTCAGTTATTGATAATAATGGTCGTTTTAAGATCTTTCTAATGTAATCAGTTTCTTTCTTGATAATATTTTCTAATAAATTATCAGTATCAGTTATGAATTTGTAATACATCAACACTGGATCAATGGGTTGTAAACCAGCCTATATATATATTAAAAATTTTAGTAAAAATAATTCTTTTGAATAATCATAAAAAGATAATTGATTACCTTTTTTCTTAACCTTTGTACACGATTCACAATTTCACGTGCCAATCCTTCCTCTTGTAAATCTTGATATACTTTAGTATCAAGAAGAATAAGTACATCTTTGTCAGTATTTGTTTCATAATGACTATTAGAATCTTCAAAGTATCTGATCACTTGAAGATCTTCATCAACCAATTTTATACCATCTACCACAATCTCTTTGGTTCTTGCAAATTCTTTTACTTGTTCTGAAGTAACTTTTGGCAATGCATTTTTGACTTTCACTACATCTTTCCTAAGTTTTGCACCTAAAACCTTCCAATCTGCTTCTACCTTGTATTTGATTCCATATTTATCTTCTTCGGATGTTACAAGAAGATTTTTTATATTCAATTCCTAATTATTTTATTTTTTAATCAAAACATTGAATCATGTTATTATTAATGACTATTTTTTATCCAATTTTAAAAAAAAATTTTTTTTAATGAATACCTCAACAATATAACTTTCAAGTGATAAAACATCTGAATGATATTGAGTATTT
Organism: Entrophospora sp. SA101; assembly: GCA_958430865.1. Classification (NCBI taxonomy): domain Eukaryota; kingdom Fungi; phylum Glomeromycota; class Glomeromycetes; order Entrophosporales; family Entrophosporaceae; genus Entrophospora; species Entrophospora sp. SA101. The sequence continues at coordinate 14,027 of CAUDNR010004457.1, read as the reverse complement.
GAGTGTACAACAACAAGTTCTTTTAATGGTGTCTAATTAATCAGATAAAAGAAAATAATAATAACAATAATCAGCATAAATTTTCCTCAAGAATTTTTCTTTGGGAGAAAAGTCAAAAATAATAACATTAATAACCTTTAGACTTATATTCTTTTTCTCACGAATGATTCTACCCAATTCAATAACTGTTTGCATTCGAGACATGCTTCGTTCAATTTCTGAATCAAAATATTCATTTCTAACCTCAGGAAAAGTTAAGAAATGAATGGATCTATTATCATTATTCAAGTCAGTTTCAGGAAGGAATATCTTCAAATTTTGATACATATATTCAGTAAGGAAAGGTGTAAATGATGCCTATTTTCACATACATACATATATTAATTATTATACTATTATTATTAAAGCAAAATAATTATAAAGGATTAATTAACATACCATAGATTTACATAATGTGAACAAAACTTCAAAAAGTGTATTTAATGCATCAATAGTATCTTCAGGGCTAATTTCACCCTTTAGAAGTTTACGATTAAATCTGACATACCAGTTGGTTAATTGTTCAATAAGATTTAACAATTTTGGTACCACTGTATACAATCGATATGCTTGATAAAAAATTCTTTAGATTAAAAATTTTTTAATTAAATATTTTTTCAAAATAAATAAATATTTTTTTGATTTACCTTTCATCTCTTCACGAACATATTTAATAAGACTTTGTGAGCTTGCTAATATCCATCTATCCATAACATTGACTGATTTTTTTAAATTTGGATTATATTTAAAATCCCCATTTGTATCCTAAAAGTAAATTCAAAAAGAAAAAATTTTTCTTTATAAAATACACTAAATCAAATAATGAAAATTATTAACTGGTAATAAAATGTTAATTACTTTTTTCAATAAAACTACTTGTGATGTGAAAAATCTATAAGCATTATACCAAGGTAAAAATACTTTGGATATAACTTCTTTAATACCATCTTCTTTAAATTTCAAAGGTTCTGCTCGAACAACTGGTGAATTGATGAGATATAACCTTTCACATTTATATATAAAGATGCATGAAAATTCATCATTGTTATTATTATTATCATAGTCATCAAACTTAGTGTATAAATTAATTACCTAAGTGCATCTGCACCATATGAGTTAATAATAACAGTTGGTTCTGGATAGTTTTGTAAACGTTTGCTCATCTTTTTACCATCACTAAATATTTGCAAATTTATGTATTTAGATTAATGCAATTATTAATTTATAAATAAATAAATAATCTTACGCTGCTAATACCAATCCATTAACTATCAAATTTTTGAATGCAGGTTTATCAAATAAATGAGTTGATAAAACCATTAATGTGTAAAACCAACCACGAGTCTGATCAAGACCTTCAGCAATAAAATCTGCAGGAAAAGATGCTTCAAATTTTTCCTTGTTTTCAAACGGATAATGACATTGAGCATAAGGCATACTACATAAATATTTAAACATAATCAAAAAGGTTTATTAAATAGTTTTATTATTAATAAATAATAATAATATACAACTAACCTTCCAGATTCAAACCAACAGTCAAATACTTCCTCAGTTCTTCTTAAAACACCTTTACCTTTCTTTGAAGGAATTGTAATATGATCAATTTTATCACGATGGATATCTGTCAATTCATCACATCCTGACAATTCTTGTAACTCTTTTAATGAACCAATACATACAATCTATATACACAAGTTTTTTTATTGTAAATATTTTGGGTAGGAATGAAATGTTCATTTTCATTTTATCAAATAATAAAAATAATTTTATTGATATTTTTTATTATTAACGATTGTTCTTTGGAAAATTGATTTATTATGATTTTTGTTTGAAAATTTAATTTGAAATATATTAGTTTGAAGGGCTTTGATTTAATAATTGAGGTAATATTTATTGGTGTTGTAATTGATAATATTGAAGGTGAAAAGGCTTGTAATGTTGATGATAATCGATTCATTTTTTCTATGAAAAAAAATTTTTAGATCGTATTTTTTATTACACAAAATAATCTTAACTGACTTGGTAAATTTTTCAGATGCTCTTGATATTTAAAAGTCACGTGGCGTGAAGATTTAATAATAATGATGATTTATATTTTCAACATGTAAAATATATCGAATTTAAAATACTGGCGGCGCAAAGTTCATGCAATAATTCAATCACAAATTATTTCTGCATAGAAGCAGGGATTCTGAATAAAATAACATTTTTTACTGAACTTTTGCAAACATTATGATTAAAAGTAAACAGTTATCTTTTTATTTCTTAGTAAAGAGAGAGTTTCAGATACACTCTAAATCTACTAATTACACAAAAACAATA
>CAUDNR010004456.1:86811-122619 GCA_958430865.1 Entrophospora sp. SA101 | reverse complement strand
TTTTATCATGTAAAAACTAGTTTACAATTGTGAACGCAAAATGAAAAAAATAAAGTTTACTTTCTTCTCGGTTTCTCTGCTTGGAAAAACATATAACGAATGATCAGTTATTTTGTTAAATCTCCCTGAACAGAAGGATCTTGAAAAGTGTGTCGTCCAATATATGTTGACTGGTGTTAATGGTTTGTAGTAGATGTATAGGTTCTTGGGAAGGGTGGTAAAGTGGAATGAGAAGTTGAGAGCAATCTTGATGCACCAGCAATAGCAATGAATGAGGATCATACTATACTCCTTCCACCTTGAACATATCTTTTGCAGTCTGAATTCCATTTTGCCATACTACACAATGTTCTTCATTGTCTGAAATGGGATTGACCAGGGTACTTCTACATAAAATCTCCTTTATAAAGAGGTGCTTCTTGAACAGGGTTTTGTTCGGCTTTTCTTTCATAAGGCTGCAATTTCACATCTCCAGGTTTGATGAAGCAAGCTTACCTTTGATTCGAGGATTTGGACTAGCTTTTCAGTATCAATTTCCGGCTGTGCTGTTTGAGATTCTAATTTCAGGATCACCAAAGAATTCATGCACAAATTCACGCTCTTCTTCATTTAAACACGTAAAGAACGGGGTTTTCCCTTGATCCTTTTTCAAAATGCTTCCAACAATGCTGTAATTTTAGGTTCCATAGTTGATTTGATGTAAAAATAAAAATTCGATTCTATTTTAGAGATGAATCCAACCAATCAGAACACATTGAACATATCCGTGTAGATCAGATAAATAAAAGATGATCAATCACCCACTCGTTCATAAAATTTTTTTTTTAAAAAAATGACATCATCATCTTATAATTTCACAATTATTGATTCAAGCATAGCAGCAATGATTTCAAGAATCATCACACATCCACTTGACACTATTAGGGTGCGTCTTCAAACTTCTACAGCAGTGAATTCTAATATTAATAATTTTGTTGTTTCTGCTGCCAAAATTAATGTTAGAACGTCATATTTTCGTAATTTGTACAAATATTCTATTAGACGCTCGCCTCTAATTATGCTGATTCGTAACACATCATTAATGGATTATTATAATGGATTATTGGTAGCAACATTGCTAGGCGTGCCAGCTTCATCAACGTATTTATACATATATGACAAATCAAAATATTATATATCAGACAATTTTGGAATAAGAGATGACAAGATGATAAATCATATGATTAGTGGAACTATAGCAGAGATAGTTAGTGGGGCTTTTTGGACGCCAATGGAAGTTTTAAAAAGTAAACTGCAAATTCAAGATTCAACCAGTGGCAGCAATACATTATCAATGATAAAAAGAATAGTTAGAATAGATGGAGTTTTAGGATTTTTTCGTGGATATTGGATGTCATTATATGTTTATGTACCACATACGATTTTATATTTTACAACTTATGAGAAACTTAAACAAATTAATTTTCTAAACAAAAACAATACTAGCAGTAATAGTAATATTGACTATGCTATCTATTCAAGTATATCAATTACAATAGCAGGATCAATATCAAATATTCTAGATGTGGTCAAGACAAGATGGCAGACCATATTTTCTAATCAACAATCAATCAAATCACCCATTGATATTATTAAATCAATGTATATTAATGAGGGTGGATTGATTGCATTTACTAAAGGAATGAGTGCAAGGGTTCTATGGATGATACCAAGTAGTTCTATTAGTATGACAGTATATGAAATATTAAAAAATAACAGAAACAATTTACAAAACAACAAAGACAATTATAATAACAATGGGATTTAAAATGAATTGGTTTTTATAATTTTTTTTGGAAAGAAACAAGTTTATAATCTATTATTATGAAAGTAAGCATTACGCATTATATAAAAAAACGTATTACTATTAATCTCTTCGATTATATATAGAGAGCAACAGTGAAAGGTTTACTTTAGATGCCTAAAAGAATTTCATACATATTATTTATGTGAAACAGATGGAATGAAGACATGTTTATATATTGTGATTTTTGTTTTTTGTTTTATTAATTAATATTTAATACAAAGAAAATTTGAAAAACTAGGGAGCGAGAACGATTCTATTAAATATGTCATCTATCAAACTAAGTGTAAATGATTCTTCACTTTGTTTTTGTTGAGTATAAATAATTCATAAAATCTATTCATCACTCTCTTATTTCATTTTTTTATTGTTTTCAGGTAATTAATGTGTTTGAGCAGTATATGATAAAAAAATTGTTTATTTAATTTTTTTTTTTTTAGAATATTTGAAAACTAGATGTAATAAATATTTTCCAAAAAAAATATAACGGGCGTGGATTTTTTTTACGTCGATCATTTGTATGGAAATGTTAATCACATTAAAAAATGTTTATTTCTTTCTTCTTCCTCTTCTAGTTCAAATACTAAATTCCATAAATAATTGGAAACTTCATATTCATCCGATGCATTATCTATTATCGCGACATTGATATCATCATTTCCTTCTACAATAATAATAATTGTTATAATTGTAGGAAAAATAAAATAATGATGATACAAATAAATTATATTTACCAATTATTACTTTTAATTTTTGAGTATCTGGATTTTCAAAAAAACGAATTCCCAATTTACGAAGCAATGCCAATATAAGTCTTTATAAATAAACAAATATAAGTCTTCAGTATTTACTCTCTCGTTAAACCAATCAACAACAATATTATCAATTACTAACAAAGAGTAATCTTCTTTTTTCAACCCTTTAGCATCAAAATCTTCTTGTAACATTTTCGATTCTTTTTTTAAATTTTCATAATCTAAATTTAAAGTTGTATATTCATTAAAAGAGTCAAGAAATAAATAAATATTTATTTATTATAATAACACACGATTAACTATTGATGTAAAAGGATATTGGATTTCTTTGTCTAAATTTAATATTGATGACGACAAATTAGATTTGATTGATTCATAATTATGTTTACCAACATTATTATTGTTATTATTATTGGCATCAAAATCATCTATATATTACAAACTTAAACAAAAGAAAAAGTTTGTGATATGATTATATTAAATTAAAATAAATAAATAATAATTTTAGTTGCCAGCAGGCTTATTTAAATGAAGAACAAATAAATAACGTCGTAAAAAGATATTGTTCTCCATTCATATCCTGAAGTGGAATATGACGGTACCCTGTAATTAATATATTTGGTATAATCAGTATAATTATTAATTAGCAATTCAATAACATTTCACATCCTACCCATTTGTAAACTAGTTAAAGGTGTACAATAATATGCTATGAAATCGTTCGTTCTAACATCCTCATCCAAAACACAAAATCTTTGATACGAATAAAAAATTATATTGAAAAAATTAATTAATTAGTAAATTGAAATAAATAAAATATGCATGTTTAATAAACAATTAATAGAATGTAAGCTTGTTTTAATATTTATTTTAAAAAAATCTTACCGTAAAAAAACCAGGCCAATTTCTTCACATTCAATTGTAAATGATAACTTCTCCTTCCATATTGGATTAAATCCATTGTCTGATATTGTTTTAGTTTTTTTTATTACGGCCTCAGAATTTGGAACTAACAGCGTAACCTCAACGAACGGATCAATTATTTCTCCTTTAGTTGCTTCTTTTGGTTTGGGAAGCTGTTGAGCTGAAATTATCTATTTATTAAATTTTTTGTATGTTGAAGGAAATTATATATAGTTTAATTTTCGTTCGAGTTACACGTTTATATTAATATTAAAATTTTTTTTTAATACCTCTATTGATAAGGTTCTTGGTTTTGGTTGATCCGATGATGAACATAAATCTGGATTACGTAATCTATCTGATTTGAGAACATATCCGCACCTACCGTTCACAGCGAACATAGCTTGATTAATCTGCATTCCAAGGTCTAATAGAAATGATTAATAATATCTTTTTTAGACATTAAGCTTTAAATTAATTTTGTTTTCTTTTTGTTTTTTAAATAACCAACCAAATGTTTGCCAATTCAATGCAACCAATTGACTACCAACTATCCATTGATGATGTGGTTCGTAATTTGATGAATTTATTCGAAAACCTGCAGGATAAATCCGTGATAGATGTTTTGTGTTGTGTCGAATGAATGCCAATTTTTCTGATTTTAAAAGACGCGTGGAAACTTTCTCAGAAAAAGATGACATATGATAGTATGATGAATTTTCTATTAACAAAAAAAAAAAAGATGCAGGGAAGAAACAGAAGCGTGAATTTTTTAATTGACAATGTTTTCAAAAAAAAAAAGAAAGACACTAACCACGATGATACTCAAATCCTCTAAATTTGGTAGCTGAACAATAAATTATTAAATCAGAAAGCGCTTTGGAAACACGAGTTTTTTCCTTTTTTGGTTTGTCCTTTGGTTTTTTATCATTTTTTGATGGTTCAACATCTGATTCGTTATCGGTAGCTGATTCAGTATCAGTAGTAGAATCACCAAAAAAATCATCGGGAGCATCTGATGGAAGATTTTTTCCCTAATGAATGAATAATTTTATTGTTGTAATTGTTATTATTATTGCTGTATTTCTAGAATATTTTCTCCCTGTCATAATTAATTGACCGTTTTTACCTTTAATAGAATTTTATGCATCAAGCTTTTAGGACTTGGTAACGTTGTTTCATCATCGTATAGAAATTTAGTGACCAAACTTTCTCCTAAAAGATTATTTAGTATAAAGGCCATTTGGCCTTGTTGTTCAATACAACAATGAACTTCAAGTGATAAAATGAGTGGATAAGGACTAGCTTTAAATGCATAAGTGCGAATAACTGATATGACATCTTGAAATAAAATTTTAGATGTCCTAAAACGAAAGATATAAATTTTTTTTCAATAAAACCAGCAAAGAATCACCAATGATAAATTTTAAATTGAGATATGAATACTATAAATATTATACCAAGTACGACCATGTGTGACTACAGGTCCGTCAGGCCCATCCCAACAATCAACTATAAAAAATATATTATTATTGTTGTCGATTGTAGCATTATGATATTATTATTATTATTATTATTATTATAAAACATACTTTCAACACATCTGCATCCTCTTTGTAATACGCGTATGTAACCTTCTACGGATGATTCACCTGTTAATTGATGGCCAAGAAGATATCTATAATAATTGAAGAAAAAGAAATTAATGGGTGGTATATAAATTTAATAAATATAATAATGATGAACTAATATAATTTATAGATTTTATAATTAATTTACGTATTATGAGAGGAATCTACAAAATAATGTGATAAAGGTTGATCCATATCTTGATAAATTTTTGCATGTTCTGATGAAAATGTAGGATTATCACTTGACATCATAAAACTACTAAAACCCTCTAATGTCATTTCTTTTGTGTTTTTATTACAAAATTTTAAGTATAAATTTTCATATTCTAACTCCTTTAAATTACACTACGCAACAATGGTTATTATGCATGTAATGAGTGTTTTTGTTGTTGTTATTATTATTATTATTATTATTATTATTAATATAATTAAATAATTAGTACCTTTTGATAATCTATTAGGAAATTCTTGAATTCTATTAAAGTTAAAACCGATTCACGTGCTGTTGCTAATCTAGTAAATAATTCTTCTAATTCGGTCCTTCTCTTGATTATTTTTACAAACCTTTTAAAATCACTAAAATCCAGCCAATCGTTCCTATTATCATTAGCTTCCTTTATAAATAATTATTATTATCAATGAAATATTTATTATAATAAATAAATAAATAAATAAATAAACACACATATATATATATACGTATTCATTCTACTCACATCAAATTGTTTTCTTAAAGATGCTTTTGACATGTTAATATTTAATTGACGACACAATCTAACCACCTCATCAAACCCTAATTTTGAATCGCCATCTTTATTCGCTTGTTTCCAATGTTGTTTTAACCAAACAGACTGACGTTTTCTCAAATGGCCCAAACCACCCATTAAATCTTTTCTGTGCAAATAAAGTTTCTCCAAGTTGTCCACCCAAGTATTAAACAATTTAGGTGTTGGAGCAACAAGATGAAGTGTTTTATATTTTCCTGAATCAATATAAACAATAGTGAACCATCGTGATTCATAGTCCACACTGAGCTTAAATTGTTCTCTATAACTTCTTATTGCTTCACCAACCCGAAGCTCTTTGATATTTTCGATGTTGACTAATGTATTTATTTTTATTTTTATTTTTATTTTTATTTTATTTTTTTTGTAAAAGTATTAATAATCAAAATTTCAATTTCAATTGATTAAATGTATGAATGTATAGAACGACATGCCTTTTCCTGATTTTTTGGAATCCCATAATATACGACCTTGACCTACATCGATTCTAAAAATCTTTTGTTTTTTCTTCTTTGCGGAAACTTTTAATAGAGGAGTACCTTCAGCAAGAGAAGGTTCAACAAAAATTTCTTTAGTATGAGGATTTATTTTTATTGAAGAATACGATGGACGATTTCCATTGATTTGATCAGATGATGATTGTTTGTATGAGGCTTGAATTGAATGATTATTGTTATTGTTATTGTAATGATTATTATTATCATGACTCGGATATGAGCCAGATGATACAATACTACCGGTAACAATACTATTGATTATTACTTCATCGGATACTACTATGGACTTCCTTCTTGGTGTGGTAGGAGGCAGGGAAGGTTTATCAATTTTTGTGGTTGTAAAAGCAGAGGATGAGGCTGATGGTGGAGAGGATGGTGGAGAGGGTGTGGTTTTTAAAGAATACATTTTTGAAAAAATTTAATTAGATTAAAATTTTTTTTTAAACAGTACAAAAAAGTAAAATTTATATTATTTTTGATGTTGGTTGAGAGAGGGAGGATACAGTAATGCAAAATCAAATCTTGTTGTGTCAATTCGAAATAGTCACAAAATATGGTTTGTCACTTACACAATCTCACTTAATCTGACATATCATTACAAAATTCCTGCTTTTTTTGATAAATCCAGTTAAACACTGGGGCTGAACGGACACAAGTTTTAATAATAATGTATTATTAAATATCAATATTATTAATGATTGTGAGATTTATTTTGATAAACTCCAATTTTGGGATAGGAACTATTATTTGACGCTGCTAATTTTCTTAAAAGGAAATTTCAAGGTGGTAAATAGCAAAATGGCATTACATAATATCAAATTTTTTATTAATTCATCAAAATTTTAATTATGCGAGTCTCTAATGACCCATTTATTTATCTTCAAATGGAAAAAATGGTAGGGCAAAGCAAATCTAGTGTTAGTATTAGTATTAATAATGACATGTTAGTTTTGCCATTTTAGAATTGTTGTGTTCCACAATTAATACTAAAGAAAAAACGGGAAAGTAAATATTATATAAACAAATTATTAATTTTAATCTCACCATCACCACAATATTTCTTCTACTGGCACAAAAATAAAATAATTGAAAGGTATAATAAACAAAGAAATCCTTAAGTAGCAATTAAATGTTGAATACAAAAATTTTAAATAAAAACTATAATTAAAGCAAAAATATAAAGATATATTAAATATTAATTTATAAATATAGTTTAATGACACACACATATATATATAATTGTAATTAACTAAAGATTTAAAAGAAGGAAAAAATCTATCAATTTTTCTTTTTCGAAATAATAATTATTAATAACAATATAAAAAAAAATCAAGATCTTAAAACCAGACAAAAGTCCTTGAAGAATTTCTCGTTTTCACTTAACTTTTATTTCAAAATTTAATTTTTTGCGGAGGAAAAATATAATTAATTAACATCCACACCCATCATTGAGAGCTTCGCTATCAATTTTGATCGCATCCGTGTAATCATTGTATCTATTTACACACACAGTTATAAAATAGATTATTAGTGAATTGTTAAATAGAAACATATATATCCATTATAAAATATAAACTGAATCAACATACATTTCTGCATCATTTTCTTGTTGCAAAGCATTTTTAGCAATTGTCATGAATGCATTCTCTACATTGATTGATTCTTTGGCACTTGTTTCAAAATAAGGAATGTTTCCTTTTGACTGGCACCAAGTCATGGCGCGTTTTGGAGATACCTAAGATGTGTATATAAATAGATGGATAGATATTAATTATGGTATAAATTGAATCATTGAAATAATACTATTGATAACAACGGTAATAATAATAGGTAATAATAATAATAATCGTTACCATTCTTCTTGATTCTTCGACGTCAATCTTATTGCCCAAAACAACAAAAGGAAAATTCTCAGGATCACGAGGAGAAGCCTGGATTAAAAATTCATCTCTCCAACTATCTAAAGTTTCAAAACTCTTGCCATTATTGACATCGTAAACAAGAACACAACAATCAGCTCCCCTATAAAATGCAACACCTAATGATTGAAATCGTTCTTGTCCTGCAGTGTCCCATATCTTTTATTTAAATAGTTATATATAATGAATTAAACGTTTGAACTGAATGAATGAGTAAATGAATGCATGAACTACTCTAGTGAATTTATTATATATACCTGCATTGTTACGAGACAATCATCAACCAAAACTTCTTTAGTTAAAAAATCAGCCCCAATAGTGGCTTTATATTGGTTTGTAAATTTTTTGTTCACATATTGGTTCATTAAAGACGTTTTTCCAACACTAATAATATTAATAAATATATTAACGTTACTAAATATAGCTTTGTTATATACATATATGTATGTATATATTCGACAGATCTTTATAATCTCGCGAAACGGTTTTAATATATGTAACTTACCCACTATCACCCAAAATTATTACCTTTTAAGAATTTAAGGAGGAAAGGATTGAAGGAAAGAAAGAAGTAAATTTTAGAAGTCCCATAAGAAAATTTTAATAATATATATATATATACAATGTTTGATTTTCATTATTTATTTACCTTTAAAAGCACTTTCTTACGATTAGACATTTTATAATAATTTATTGATTTATTTTTTTTGGAGAAAGAAATTATTATATTGTTAATAAAAAAATCAAATCTTTCGTATGATATTAATATATTTATTTGTCGGGCAAATTGGCTGAATTAATTGTGCAACCAATAAAATTCAATCTTGGGGAGTGCCCATATGAGGTCATTTGCACATTCCCCTTAGACATATTCTGCGCCACAAAGGCTATTTTTGATAATCAATGCCCAAAATTATTTTAATTTAATAGATAAAAGTTACTGTTCTTTTCATACTTGTATATTGACTTTACCTAATTACGGTATTAAAAGTGGTGATGCCGCTATTTAAACTTTCAGTAGTTTCAATTGGTAGTTATTATTAATATATATATATATATGTATATAACGTAAAAAACCTGTTTTACTATTCTGTTAACGTGTAACATCACCTTGATATATAGAACCTATATTCCCCCTTGCAATTTTGCGTTGGCGTAAAAATAACAATTTACAATTTTTTAATGACTTTTTTTTCTAAAAGAATCTCATTACAAAAGTACAAGTTGATAATAAAATAAATAATTACAATAATTATAATCAATCTAATCAAATCTAATAAGAACAATAAGAATATATAATCATCATGATCTACTACTAACTGCCAAATCATGATAGACGGTATAAATGGCAACCAATATGTTTGGAAATGGTGTATTCTCATTAATGGTAACATTTCTAATAGGGAAAAATATCAAGGAAAATATTAGAGATCAAGTAAATAAAACAATTTCAGTTGTCATTTATTTAGTTACCTTTCAGGAGTTGAAGAGAATTTTGAGTTTGTTCTCATTGTTTTCGCAAATGCAATTGATTTATCAGGAGAAAAGAATTCCAACCCTCTTTTCATATTTCCGGTCACCAAAGAAATCTTATAAAATTCCAAATCTCCATTATTTTCACATTTCTTAAATATGCTACCTTGATGTAAAAATGTGGTGATGCTGATCTTGTACACACAAGATTGTTTCAATATATCATCGTCACCATCACCATCATCATCTTCTTCTTTTGAAATGATCGCAGTATCAATTGCAGCAGGAAATCTGATTTCGATATTACCATACCACCAACCATATGTTGTAATGGCGGTTGAAACTTCATTCGTTGTATTTAAGGTGTGATTAAAATGAAATTCACTAATTGAATATTTGCGCGAAAAAATATTATACCATTTAGATGTGGATGTTAATTTGGCCAATGTAATTGATGATGATGATGATGATGATGATGATGATGATGATGATGATGATGCAACAATCGAAGATGACTCATTGTTGTTCTTTTTTTCGTGTAAAGTTTTATTTTCATCAATGGAAAGTGAATCAATAACATAATCGCATCTAGAACAAAGCTCACCTAAAAAAAATAATAATAATAACAATATTAATTCACATTTTATAAAAATAAAAATCTATAGTATACATGCATCAGTTAAAAGCTTTCCTATTTGTTTTAAATGATATTGATTGGGAATGATTGAAATATCATTGATTAAAATTGGTTCAGATGGTTGAAACAAATCTATTATTGAGATGATTGCTATCAACAAAAAGATCGTCACACCAAGGCAATATAAAAATCCTAAACATTTTACGCAGAATTTGCGTTTATTATTATGAGTTCTGGGTAAAAGTGGCTCGTATATTGCTTCTTCGTCGTCGCTTTCGTCTAATGATAATGACGATGATGAAAATGGTGGCATATTTTTTTCGTAATTGAAAAAAAATTTTTGGAAAAAAAAAGATGTAAAATTTAAATTTAAATGAAACCCGTGGGAATAATATTTATAGTTAGTATATATATGGTAAATAATAACATAATGAGTGATTCATTCGAAGACAAATTTACAGTGAACATAACGCACCAAATAAAATTTCAGGTTGTTCCGTTGATAAATGGCTCATATTTCGGTTCTTATTATATACATCAAACCGTTCATAGAGAAAATGTTGTTGTTTGAATAATTATTCAAAGAAAATTTCACAAAGTAATACACACATTTGAGACTACTAAATATTTAATAAATCTTTATTGTTGTTGTTATTAAATATGCGCCAATTTTGTACAAATTATTCAGAATGAACGTTACACGTAATGTATTTTTCAAATAAGGATTTGGGGATTGGAGTTCCATCGGAATTTTCAAGCTATATATTATAATGAATATCCTGTTTAGACAATAACCATTTGGTCACAATAAATCCCTGAGTTTGATATCCATAGAAAGAAACCATAGTAATAGATTTTTGAAAATAAGATCTGCAAACGTATATAGTGCGGGTCACAAATAAAAATTCAATGCGGGCGGGAATGTGGGAGTGTGACGTCGTACATTAGTAAATTTTCCGCAGAAGGTTTCTAAATTTATAGAAATCTGCATTGGTTACACTGGACTGCTTACCGTAAAGTCTTGAAAGATAGCACCCCTTTTTACAAATGACTTTTCAATTGTTTTAAAGTAGTGTGGGTACTATCTTTCGGGGGTGTTATCTTACGGTATCTATGGTGCAAGTCACCTAGTCCAATCAAAAATGCAATAAAAATTGTTTGGTCATGTGATATTTCCTGGTCATTTCATAAATAGTAAGTAAATCGGAAATAATAATATAATACCATTCATTACTAGTTAAAATAATGACATTAATAATAGAAATGAAATATATTTCCATGAAATATATTTTTGGTGCTAGGTGGGAGATAGCAAGTATATGTTTTGCACATTTCTTTGATCAACGGAATAGCCTATTTATTAAATTTGAAATAAATGGATTTAGCTGTTTGCTGTGTTTTTTTTTATATATATATAAAGAATAAATTATTTGGAAATTCATGTGATAAAAGATCTGCAATGTGAGGGAAAAAATTCAAATTTTTTATTTTGTTTCAATTTGCGTCAATTTCAGGGCTATACATAGTAAACTCGGTAAACTTGTGAAACTTTGAAGCTCAGATCCTCCACAACAACATGACATATCAACAAGATGAAATCGTAACTTTGTAGAGGGAGGTCTCAAAAACACGATTTATTTTGGGGTGTTGCATTTCCATTTTCGAAGGATTCGAAGGATCTACATGACCAATAAAAAGTTACGGGACTAAGTGACTTGTATTATAAAAAACAGATTTGATAGCTATTACACAATCTATCGCCGAGATAATTTAAAAAAAATCATTGGTATACAAATAGTTTCCTAATTTGGAGTATTTTGATCTTGATTTGAAAATCCTTTTACTTAATTTGCAAAAATTGAAACAATTTATAGTGTGTATATATGCTGAATTTATTGTTAGTATTAATGTTATTGGGTTAATGTTTGATCTTAATGTTTGTTTGTTGCCATTGATCTCGATGACCGTGCTCATCTCATAATTATTAAAAATAATTTATCATAAAACTCATGTCATATGACTGAGATAACAACATTGTTAATTCGGATGCTAATATACTAATAAAAAACTGTAATGCAAAATCGAACTGGACGATCACCTCACTTATGTTCGAGTACATCTGTTACAACATACTTGAAGAGACTGTCGGATGGACTTTGGGTGACTTGGTATATTTGGACTGAGTTGGATGAGATTCCACATTTGCTCTCAGGACTGACTCCATATTACTCTGGTCTTCTCTGTCATTGCTGCTTGTAACCTTAAATTTAAATTAAAAATTTTCTACGTACTAAATATTATTCTTCACATCTTCCTTTTTTATAATGTGTATGATTTATTGTTGCAAATAAAATTTATAATGATATCTGCTAATAATCAAACAATATTAGTATTAAAATATTATAAACAAATATATTCAATTTTAAAATCATTTTTATATTTTTTTATTTTTTTTATAATTTAAATAGCTTGGATATTTAATTAATAATGTAATATCATTGTAATAATGATGACTATAATGACAATTACCGAATGAGATTACCCTAATTCTGTACCAAACACCATATCCCATACCTTACTTGTAATTCCATAACCTGATTCATAATTTTTGTAATGATGTGCTAAATGATATTTCTTCATTGTTTGGAAATGTTTGCCAAATGGTTGAGCATGATGGAGATGATAATGTGTCAAATCATAGCAAATATAGCCGAAAACTTCGCCAGCAATTATAGCACATGAAATACTTTCAGGAAGCAACAGATATTCTAATTTTATTATTGGATATGCAATTGATCCTCCAAGCACTGGCGGCATAACAAGCCTAAGTCTGTATATAAGTTTTTATATATGTATACGTTAGAGTATATTTAATTTAATAAATATTACTATCAATAATAATTTGTTATATACTAACTTATCCATAGGTAGGTAATGATGTATTCCATGTATTGTGAAATGCAATGTAAGTGCATAAGGATGATCAGGTAAAAACTTGTCAATATGAAACAAAAATCTATGTAAGGCATATTCTAACAAAGTCCAAATTACAATACCACTTAAAAATAAAATAGAAAATGTTGTTGAATTTAAAGTTTTTGATGCAATATATCCATGATAAATTACTATAGGAATCCATACAATTGGTATAATGTACCAAGGTGTTTTTGTCAATAATTCTAAATAATCATTTCCGAATAATTTAGCTGAATATGAAATATGACGAGGTCGATGAATTTGGTTGAGGTAGAATTCTTTGTTGAAATTATAATTAAGCATTTGTGAAAATAATGGTTTGTTTAAATCCAAAAACTTTTCTTTTTGATAATCATGGACTACGTTTGTTTTTTTTTGTTCACATCCATGTGCTATATATATATATTTCAATTATTAATAATAATAATAAACATGCAACTTTCGCTAATAAATATATTCATTACCATTTTGAATAATCTCTCCTATGCATGATTCTGACAATACTTGATAAGCCACTTCAGAATGTAAATGTGAATCAGGATCTGACAAGATTTTCGAAATGTCTTTTCCTGCCCATTCTTCAAGTAATTCTGGTCCTCCAGGATGATCATATACAAAGTCTGTTACATCATAAACTTTATTCCTATGAATTACCCAAAGGTCAGAAGTTTTATTATGTTTTATCACTTCATCAATAGTATATCGGAAAAGCATACGACCAGGCATTTTTGGGAGCCAAAAGTTTTTATAAAATAGTTCTTTTAATAATCCTTGCAGCCTTTGCTCTTTTTTTTTACAGTGAGATTTTTCCTTTAATTTTTATATAGAATATTTTTGTGTTTATAATACTATTTATTGAGTGAACGGTTTCACAAAAAAACTCGAATAAATTTGATATGTAATTTTCTTTCAGGTGAGTTTTATCTTATTATTCAATAATTTCTTTAACTCAACATTTTAAATTTAGGCGAAAATGGCTGTGAAGGCGAAAGCGAAAAAGAACACTTAAAAAGTCGAGTCAAAGACCATTCATTTATTGAACATTTGTATTACCAAGTATTTCATGGTTATGTCATATGTGAAATTGAAACTAAAATTTTGGGGTGGGGTGTTTGGATAT
This sequence comes from Entrophospora sp. SA101, assembly GCA_958430865.1. Lineage (NCBI taxonomy): Eukaryota > Fungi > Glomeromycota > Glomeromycetes > Entrophosporales > Entrophosporaceae > Entrophospora > Entrophospora sp. SA101. Next base: position 108,080 of record CAUDNR010004456.1, on the reverse strand, counting down.
GAAATGAAATTCTGATTGGCCAATTTGAATTTTACGTACGTGAATTGCAAATTCACATAGAACGCACAACAGTTATAAAAAAAGAAAAATTGAACTTCATTATTAAAAATAAAATAAAACCGCTCCATTAAAGCAGAGTTGGCACTCTCATTAGACAAATTGGCCATTGGACATATCAATGGTTATGCCATAAATTTGTTAAAAAAATGAAAAATATTATATAGCATTTTTATTGTCTAGAGTTTTGCATAATGTGGTGTCAGAAACTCTTTTACAAATAACTACTTAAATTCCATTTTGCACTGTTGTCATCTGCATGATGAACATTATTAGCAAAGGATTGATCAACATCAACATCTAAAAATCTCTCTTCATTTAAGATTGTTTGGTTTAGAATATCTATATAAAATTTTTACCAAAATTAATATATTATGGTAATAAAAATAATGAAAATAAGAATAGATTAATTAATAATAAAAATAATAAAAAAAATAGAAATAAAATTTAATTTGACCAAAATTAAAGGATTCAGCCAAATTATCTTCGTCATCGTCTAATTCTGGTAATAAGTGCTTAATTTATAACTTGTTTTTTTTTACATTGATATATTGATATATTGCCTTAATTCTTCCTTGTATTTTAAAACTTGATCAATTTAGTTTTGATAGGTTAATATTTGAAGCAAAAGTTTAAAGGTTTTCATGATCTATTTAGACATGTTAACATAAGTGATAAGTTTATTATTATTATAAAATGCCAAATTTTTATTTCTAATACATTCCTAAAGTCTAATGTTTTGTTTATTTCATATTAATCACCATCATTACCACCATTTTAATCATTTGATATTTCATCAAGTAATTATTATCAGCATAGATAAAAATCCTATCATTGGCTGTTATTGTATCACAAAAATTAAGTGAGATCAACCAATGAAAAATTGCATGTATTATTAATTTTTATTATATTATTTTTCTATAGGACTTATTAGATCAGTAAGAGAACAATATGATTCAAATTCTATAGCTTATTTTCACTAAAATCTAAATATATTGATATACTTAACAATCATGCAATATAGAATTAATATATAGATATAATAATATTAGAATATTTACCCATAAGCATTTTATTTAATTTTTGATTTAGCTCTTCATAAGCAGGGACTGCATCAACATTATTTGATTCTTCTTCTAATAAATCATCATTAGGTAGTTCAAGTTCATCTTGAGTGTCATTGTCCATTTCTAATCGTTTATTATATGATTTAGACAATTCATCAATTGAATCTGAAAGGTAATTATGACAATAAACACAAATGCAATTTAATTTATTCCAGCAGTCATCATGATAAGCATGACCACATAATTTAACGCTTCCACTAATTAGAAAAGGATTTTCACATTCACTTGCATCACAGAAATGATTAGGTTCTGGAGATTGATTTGAATGATGTCCCAATGGAAGTGCTCCTCCAGGAAATCCTTTAGAAATTCCTGAAAAATACCAGTAAGGCTTTTTGATTTTTTTTCCTTCCCTTTTCACTTCAAATTTGCCTGAATTTTTTGAAAAATTGTCAAAAAGTTTTAATAAAAAAATTGCACCACTTTTTACCATTGTATCAATATTCTGTTTAGAATATGGATATGTTTTTTTAACTCTAAAATTTTGTGTGAAGTCATTATCATGACGTTGATAATCAATAAAGATCCCATCACGCCTTAACCATTCTGGAACTAAGACTTTTGCACTGGTATGCCTTCTGACAAGACTGTGAAAGTTCTCCACAGGGTACTCATCAAAAGCATTGAGGTGAGCTTTAAGTATTTGAATGATGGGGTGGCCAATTTTAATCCAATATTGAATATCGGATAAAAATGCAAGCATTATCTTGTTATAATTCTTTCTTTGAAATCGACACATCATTGTCCACAGCTTGAATGTTGTCTCAACATATTTTTCAAAATGATTACCCCGAAAAAGCACTACATAAAGATCTAAAGTAGAAGGTATTAAGGAATCTAATAAATCAAAAAAAGTGCAGTATGCCAAATCCTTATTTTTATCAAAACGTTTAATAACATGCTTCCTGACTATTCTCCATGATGCATGAGCTACATATAGCAAAATATTAATTTTCCAAGGCTTGGGTTTAGCTGGCAAATTTTTTATTTTTTGAAATACAGCCTTATAAAATTCATTGAAGAAACTCCAAAATGTCAAAAAGCAACTTTCACGAGTATTAAGAGAAGCATGTAAAGCACCTAAAAAAGGCACAAGATGAGTGACAATGCTTGGTATTGGAGATAATTCATTGAGCTTGAGTTTTTGTATGATGGAGCGTCTAATATATAGCTGCCCTGGAAAATCTGCAGGAACTGGTATTATAGAATGCTCAAGATAATTTTGAATTTCAGTAAAGCTAAAAAAATAAAAAATAAAAAATAAAATATTAATTCTATGAAAATATTAATTCTTTTTTAAAACTAATAGTTCAACCTGAAAAAGATATCCAGACATTTTAAATAATCACTAGCATTCTTTAAATTTTGTGGTAAGAAATCAATTAGCTTTGTAAATTTAAAGGAACGTTTGGAATGTGTCTCTATTAAATCAGCATCATAAGAATGAACAATCAATGAATCAATTAAGTCATCTTCATTTAAGTCTATCATATCAGTTACAAAGATCCATTTCATTTTATTTTGATTATAGCTTTCACAAACAATATTATTGAAATTCATTCTTAGTAAATTTTTTAGTAAGCCTGCTTCAACACCATTTGGGTTATGTATATTAGATGAACTAATTGGAATTGTTGGAGCATCAATCTTATTAATGAGTAGTGTTGCCATATGTGAGATTTGAGAAATAGATGTGGTACTTGGAAGTCTTGATTGATGTAGATTATGGTAGTCATCAATGTTTAACACCAAAAGATTTTGACACTAATATATAAAAAAAGTTAATTGGAAATTATAAAAATATATATATTTAAGTATTATTAATCTTTATATACATTTACATTTAATTTAACATAAGCTTCTACTGATGGGTTATGATTCTTTATTATAATGTTCATTCTGTTAAAAACAGTTTGATAGGTGGAACTCAAACCTATCCCAGCAAGTGAATCAATTCCAATTGCAGATGTACCACACCCTGACATAAATAGTCCTATAGATGATTTAATATCACTAACTTGTTTATTCCGAATTGCAGCTAGTTGATAACATATGAACATAATTTTGGTTTTTATTTGTTTTTTTGTAGCTTCATTTTTTGAAGCAGGGTTGATTGATTGATATATAATTTCAAAAAATCCTTTTAATTCCATATCTTCTGATTCAATATAATTAACAAAATCTTCAGGATCAGTAATGGGCTTTTGGTGTTTTTTATGTTGCAAAGCATATAATACAGATGTAAGACGTTTAATTTTATCATTAAAGAGTTCTGCAAAATTTTCTTTTTCTAATAATAAAAAAAATAATTAGCAATAATAATAATTATAAATAATTTGTTAATAATATATTATTATATAACTTAATGCTTGTTCTAATTCAATTTCTAATTTATTTGTATGCTCTTGCAATTCATCTATTTTTTCAATTAAATTTTCATATTTTTCTTGGGTCAAACAAACACGTTTTGGATATGTTCCACCTTGATGATAACTTTTATCTTTATTACTTTTTTGCTTTTGTCCAATTTTGGGGTTATTATTACGATCATAATTAATTAATTCATTGTGATGCTTTTGACACAATTGGTCATCAACTTGAAAATTTATATTTTCAATATTAGGACTTTGACTTATTTTTAAAATATTTTGTGCATTAATCTTTCTATAAGTTTTATTAGGTTCTTGATTGCCACATACTATGCAAGGACCAAAATTTCTTTTTGTACTTTTGTTCATTTTTATTAATAATGAAATAAAAAGTGAGACTTATTTTGATTTTTTGACGCGCATTTGAGCATGTAGATCATCAACAAATTTGGATGTTATGACCGAAATAAATGAAATTTATGGTAAACTTTGGTACTAATAAAAGTTAAAATTCAAACTTGATCTGAGTAAGCTCAAACTTGATCTTAAAGTAAAAATAAAAATAGAATTATTTTGCAAAGTTTGAAATGGTGTTGGTTAGTGTGTGCAGCGCCACTTTTCTAAGTGGTACTTTTTCGATTTTACAATACTCTTTACATATAAATTGTAGATCTTTTTTTGAAAAGTCTATTAAATGTGTGTAACGCAGATCTATCCATAAAAGGATTTTTAACTATGCTTATATATATTATTATGGAAAATATTATATACAGAAAGGTTCTTTTTATGAAATATACAGAACCCTCCAAAAATAGCAATTCATTCTATAAAAAAGGAAACTAAATTGTAGCTCAAAATTTTTGTAAAACCAATGTGACATTTATCACAGACGTGATGATTAAATTTGTGGGCTGGGGGTGGCAGGAATTACACAGTGTTTACCAACTCTAAGAATTAATCCTTATTTGTCACATAGGTTCTGTATATTTCATAAAAAGAACCTTTCTGTATATAATATTACCCTTTCAAAAAATCTAGAGGGGGGAGAACAGCCCAATAATAACGTTAATTTGTTAACAACCCAGTTGTAACACTAATAACATCAATAACAAACTTTCCTATTAATATTTATAATTTTTTTGCTATATAGTTTTAATGCATTTATTATAAAGATTTTAAATTATTATGGTTCAAGCCGAAGTTTAACAAATTCTTCTGCAACAATTAAAGCTTTATCAACATCATCAATATTTGTTCCTGTACCTTGAGCCGTTTCATCTTTACCACCAGACTAGCAAGCAATAAAAACATATAAGTATATATATAATTGTACAAAATTATTAATGTAAAGTAAAAAAATTATCTTACTTTTCCTCCAACAGTTTCAGAAACAGCTTTGGCCCAATCATTAGCCTTCAACCCTTTTTCTATTAAAGGTTGACCAACAACACAACTATGATGTACTTTACCTGATTCTGAATCAATTGAAAATAAATATCCAGTTTTATCTTTTAGATTAGTTTTGATATGTGTGATTGCATTGGAGATTGCCTTGATTTATTATAATTTTGGAGAGGGCGAAATTAGTTATTTAGTATATTTAGTAAAAATTTTTTTAATGTATAAATATTATAAAAATAAATTACTTTTGAGTTTGATCCAATATTTAACTGTTTAATTATATAAGGACTATTGGGGTTTTCTTTAAAGTAATCATTAATTTTATTAATCACCTAAATAATTATCATAATAATAATTAATTATCATAATAATATCACACTAGTTAATGGTAATTAATTAAATACCTCTTTGGATTGAGCAGCCTTTTCTGCTCTATCAGCTTCCACAAATGATTTTTTAAGTAATTGTAATGTTTCTCGAAGTTCTGATTTTTTGATTGCAGAAATATTTGACGCATCAAGATCTTTGGTTATCTTCTTCAGTTCATTGTCAAGCTCTGCACCTTGCAATTTAGAAATTTGTGTAAATCTATTTTGAAATTCTTCGGCGATTCTAGATGCCTACAGGATTAATTAATTTATTTGATTAGTACAAACAAGCCCATAAATACTTATCATACTATTATTATATTAATTGCAAAAACTTTAATGAAATTTATAATTACTTGTTGAGCTTCTTCACCTGTAACAGCAACAATTCTACGAGTTCCTTTAGCAATACCTGATTCTTCTAATATAATAAAACCTTTTATATCTCCTGTTTTTGCAACATGACTAAATTTTTTTTAAAAAAATCAATCAAAATATCTTTTTTGAAAAAAACAATATAGCTTATATATATACTAACGTTCCACCACAGAATTCTATTGAGGTATCATTCCATCTTGGGTTTGAGACATCTTTTATAATGTCATCAATGTCATAACCAATCGAAACAACCCTTACTGGATCTGGATAAACTTCTCCAAATACTGCACGAAGTCCATGAATTGCTTTGGCAACTTGTAATGAAACATCTTTAGAATATACTTTTTTATTGTTTTTAATAAATTGATTTGAAATTTCTTCAACTCGTTTTATTTCATCATTTGTTGCACCTTTCTATATGAATATATAAATATAAATATGAATATCCCAAAACAGCCATATATCAATGATAATAGGTACCTTTAGTGAAAAGTCAAATCTTAACTTGTCTGGTGCAACCAAAGAACCTTTCTGATCAATGACAGTACCAAAAACTTCACGTAAAGCAAAATTTAATATATGAGTGGCAGTATGATTGTTTCTAATCGGCCAACGACGTAGCTAAATTAACAAAGAAGAGATTAATTATTATTCACATTATTTGTATTATTATTATTTTTACCTCTTCATATGTAGCAACTACAGAATCATCAACAGATAAATTGCCATATTTCAAATATCCAACATGTAAAACATATCCACCATAAACTTGCACATTCTCTACCACAAATTCTGCCTGTCCATCAATGGTCAATGAACCTGTGTCATATGTTTGACCACCTTGTTCTGCATAGAAATTGGTTCTATCAAGTATAATTCCAAACCTTTTTCCTTGCTGAATTGAGTCTTTTGAAGTTTTAATGAAATCATGATTATGAAATATTGCTTTAATTGTTGCATTGATATTTCCGGTTTCTATTCAAATATAAACATCCAATTAACAAATGATGATATTAACAATATAACAATAGTTCACAGCAATAATATAAAATCTCACGCACGATATTTATAGCTATCATCAGTTATAGATACAATTTTTTCTTTTTCAATACGTGCAATATCATGAACATCCAATACAGTCACTTCTTCATTGCCACTAACACCAGCACGCGCATTACGACTTATTTCTTTGGCTTTCTCTTGTTCTTTAGAAAACTCCTCATTATTAATTTCAAGATTATTCTCTTCGGCCATCAATCTTGTCAAATCAACAGGAAATCCATAAGTGTCATACAATCTCCATACATCAACTCCTGAAAGGTATTTGGAATTGGTTTTTTTTGTTTTTTGAAGGTAGCTATCAAATAGTTTTTCACCACGATCCAAAGTTCTGGAAAATGATTCCTCTTCCTCATCTAGTATCTCTTTAACATCTGTAGCATGTCGACGAATTTCAGGGAATGCATCACTCTTTTTTATTCATAATTAATATAATAAATTTTTTAAAATAATAATTAGTTTTTTTTTTTTTTTAGCGTTATAATCACGATTTATTCACATACCATTTCTTTTACGACAGTGTCCACCAAACTTGAAAAAAACTTTCCAATTTGAACATTAAATTTTTTTCTAGCATACCGAGCACCACGTCTTAAAATCCTTCTTAACACATAACCACGGCCTTCATTACTTGGTACACCGCCATCAGATATAGCAAATGTTAAAGTCCTAATATGATCAGCAATTACACGATAGGCCATATCCAATCCATCAATGTCCTCAGCCCCAACTTTGCCGGTATAAGACCTGGCACCAGTTAATTCCTGAATTTTGCCAAAAATTGGCATAAATATATCGGTGTCATAGTTTGACCGTTTGTTTTGTAATGCTGAGACTATTCTTTCCAATCCCATTCCTGTGTCAACATGTTTATTTGGTAATAGACGAAGTGTTCCATCAGATTCACGATTGAATTGGATGAATACAATGTTCCAGATTTCAAGAACATCTGGGTCATCTTGGTTGACTAGATGTGATGCATCTCGATTACCAATTCGATCAAAATGAATTTCTGAACATGGTCCACATGGGCCAGTTTCTCCCATTTCTTCAATGTTATATTAATAGTATAATAGTAAAAGAGTGAAATAGTGGCAATAGTAATAGTGATAATGAAATGATGATAATTATTAATAATAAATAATTAATACCCAATAATAATAATTAATGATGATGATAAATAATAAATAATGAGGATAATTTACCCCAGAAATTATCTTTCACTCCAGAAGGAATTAATCTATCTTCTTCAACACCTATATCCTTCCAAAACTGTTTTGCTTCTAAATCAGGTGCCAATTGCGATTTTTCGTCACCTTGGAAATAAGTTACATAGAGACGATCTTTAGGAATTCCATAAACTTTTGTCAAAAGCTCCCATGCCATACCAATAGCTTCTTTCTAACCATTGTAATTTATTTATTTGAGAGTGAGTGATATACACTATTAAAACTTTTTATTTTATAAATTTGTTCAATTATAATGATTGATTACCTTAAAATAATCACCAAATGACCAATTTCCCAACATTTCAAAAAAAGTATGATGATACACATCTTTACCAACATCATCCAAATCATTATGTTTACCACCTTTTAAAAGAATCAATAAATTGATTGATTGATTAATTAATTGAATTAGATTTTAATATAGAATTCTCTTCATCACATCACCATTACTGATCATCAATAATCAATCATCAATAAATCAACCCATCAATCAATCCATCAATCAATCCATCCATTAATTATAATTTATTACCTGCGCGTATACATTTTTGACTGTTGGCAGCTCTTTTAAGTTTACCAAAATCTGAGTTAGGATCAACAGTGCCTAAAAATATTGACTTGAATTGGTTCATTCCAGCATTTGAAAATAGTAATGTAGGGTCCTCAAAGGGTATGGTGGAGGAGGAAGGTATGTATTTGTGCTGTTTTGACTCGAAATATGAAATAAAAGTTGAACGAACTTTTGCTGCAGGCCAAGACTTTACATCACCATCATTACCAACATTGTTATTAATAGCTGCATTGGTCAAAAAAGTTTTTTGCTCCGACATTTTTTTCTTCAGAAAATTTTTATTGAATTTTTTTTTATAATAATTGATGTTTTTATAATAATTATGTGAACTTTTTACTATTATAGATGATAATTTGTTAAATAAAATTTTCATTATCAATTTTATCAATTTCTTTTATCCATATATATATATCTTGTTACGTAACGTGATCATGAAGCTAATAATCAGGTTTTTTACGTGTGTGATATAATTCTAATCATGAAAAATTTTTAATTTGCACCAAACCGCAAGTTTAATCAATCCATCCACATAATTAATGTTAAAAAACATTAATAAATGTGAATTTAAAAAGTTAGATCGTGTTGAATTTTATTATTATTATTATTGACTGACCGATTATCCGGATAATCGGTGAATCCACTTTTTATATACAGTCAACCTCCTCTAAGCGTACGTTCCTATTCATTCCCAAGCTCAGGATTAGAGATAAATGGATACCCTCTCCGCTCGCACAGTACGGTCTTTACTCATTCCCATCTATATAAAACTACCACACCCGTGACTTTTACGTGATCAGTACCCAATGAAATAGTGTGATCGACGTTTGATTTTTCCTTTGTCGAAAGAATTGATTTTTTGAAGAGATATAATATAAAGAATTAAATTTTTATATTTAGTAAATGATGATAAAGAGTATAAAGAATCAAATTTATTATTAGTAAGAGATGATAATTATTTTGTAACAGGAAAGTAAAAAATTGTTCACTTTATTAAGTGACAGGAGAATAAAGAATACTTTCTTTTTAATAGACAATTAGAACAAAAAAAACAAAAAAGCAGACAGAGAAGCTTTATGTAGTTGAAATTATTATAAATAAGACATGGATCAAGAATTTTATTTCATTAAAAAAATAAAAACTTCTATTATAAATTATAATCTTAATTCCTAACTCTTGATACACTTTCTGATCAAAAATGTAGGGACACTTGCAGATCATCAAAAATAATTGAATAGTGACATGTGACTGTTATGTTAAAAGGAAATTAATGTAATCATGGTTGTGGAATTTCGCTGTACAACTGTACTTTGTACAATTTGCTCATACATACATACGAGTACGAATCTCAACCCTGAATGTTCAAAAAATCTCCACGTTCATTAAAACACCAAGTCGAATTTTATATTTATATAATGTCACATGCTAACCTATTATCATCATTATCATCAGAAAGGAAGGAATTTGTATTAGGAATTTATAGTGAAATACTTGATAATGCATTTAATTCTGACAGAAAAAGTGCAAGACATTATTTTTTTTCATTAGTCAAAAAAGACAAGGAGCTTTCTAAAAATGAAAAAGAATATTGTAAGGAAAATTTTATCAATCAGTTTGGATTACATAATGTAAGAGATAAATGGGACCAACCAGATGAATGTAACAAATGCAACTTGACAAAATACTCTGATAGATTCTGTGAAAGTTGTATTAGTTTACATTTACAGAGTCTTTTCACTATTTGGACATCTGGAAACAACATAATTGATCATTTTATTCAACAATGTCAAATGAAATCATCACTGCCAGACTATATTTTAGAATGGATACCTTTTGAGCAATTTGATAATATAACAAAGTTAACTGAAGGTGAATTTAGTTCAATTTTTACTGCTACATGGACAAGAGGAACTATTGTTGATTATGATGAAAATAAAAAGAAATTTAGTTATTTTGGAAAGCAACCAGTAGTATTAAAAAGTTTAAATGATTTGAGTAATTCAGGAAAAGGCTTTCTTGATGAAGTTGGTAGTTGTCATTAAAACAAAATAAATAATACTGTATTACATAATACTAATTGATTTTATTTATTTTCAGGCATTGAATTATTGTAAAATTAAATCAACAATGATTAATCCTTGCTATGGTATAACTAAATTTCCTGATAATGGAAATTATGCAATTATTTTAAATTATATTTCAGGAGGAAATTTAAGGGATTATTTACAAAACAATCATTTAAATTTAAAATTAAAAGACAGAATTACAATCTTTTATTATTTATGTGATGCATTAGATGATATACATCAAAAAGATTTAATCCATTGTGATTTACATAGTGGTAATATACTTGTGGAAGGAGGTGGTTGTTATATTACAGATTTGAGATCATGTGGACCAGTTGATGAAAAGTCATCAAATAAAGTCTATGGAATTGTACCATATGTTGCACCCGAGCTACTTAGAGGCGAAAATAACACAAAAGAAACAGATATCTATAGTGTTGGAATGTTAATGTGGGAAATATTTGCAGGTCATCCACCATTTGATGATAGAGCTCATAATCATCATTTGATTTTTAATATATGTGAAAAAGGTTTACGACCACCAATATTACCAGGAATGCCTAAAGATTATGTGCAAATGATGCAGAGGTGCTGGGATGTGAATCCATCAAAAAGACCAACTTGTAGAGAGCTTTATGTTTTTGCTAGAAATAAACATAACAAAATTTATAAATATAATAGTAATAATACTACTAGTGGTAGTGGTAGTGATTCACAACGAGCATACAAATCACATCCAGATGCATATCATACAAGCAGAATATTAGATGAAGAGATTGCTAAATCTAAAAGTTATACAAGTAATAGTTTGTTAAATAATCTTGATTGTAATTATTAATCGAAAATTACTATCCATTACTAACAATATTAATTAATTAATTAATAAACATTAGATTCTAGTACCAATAGCAGAAGAAAGAATTGATGAATGACTAATTTAATCTCTATAAATTTTTTTATTTAGCTTTTTATTTATCCTTATTATTTTGAAATAATAAACTTTTCACAGTTTTGTTTGATTCTTGTTAGTATCATTATGGTTAATTACATATGTAAACTCGACAAGTCAGTCATGTTGGGGTGAGCTCATATGACCAACTTATCAAGTAAACCGACTTATCGAATTAAATTGCTTAAATATTAAGAAAAAGGGATGAAAGTTTTGGCTTATCGAGTTTACATATGTATGGCTTAACTTTTGGGCTGTTCTTGTCGGTTGGTTGCAGATAACTCACAATAATTTGGTGCTTGTTGATTAACTAGTGTACAAATTTACTTTGGTTCTCGATTACTGCCTCTTTCCTGCACCTAGATGAATCCTGAGCACATTTAATGGTATCAGATAACTGTAAATAAATAAAGATGCCCTTTTACAAAACTCAGAAGCTTCTATAAAGTTCCTTTTATTCACCTGTGATCAATTTATTGCCAACCGATTGCAAACTTGCTTTAGTTTATTTATAAAACAGCTTGAGTAGCTTGCTTAACAGCCTTACATTTACAATTACAATAATACCACCAGCATTTCTGGTTAACCTTTGGACAATACTTCATTAACACCCACTAGTTAATCCAAACCTTTGCTTGCTCACTAAAACAAGTAAACATGGCTTTTTACCAAAGCTCCATGATTGTTACCTTTTACCGTGGCACTAATTACATTTGTCGCTTTTATCAAAGCGCTTTAAACAAAGTAAATAAAGACAATAAAGAGATTGTTCCTGAATATTTTAATGCGGGTATTGGGTGATAATAAATCTCAACTTTAACATAGAATACAGAATAAGATCGATTGTTTTATCAAACGTGACAAATTTACGAGACATATATTTTTTTTGCATTGATATATTGCTTTATTTTTTTCTTTTGCTTTGGTAAAATTCGAACAAGTCGATCAAGTGGGTTTTGGTAGGTATTATTAGGAGTGAAAGTTTAAGTTTTCTGTGATCTATATACTGACACTGTATATGTCAGAATTGTGCTTTTATTTTTTAAGGAAAAAAAAAGTCCTAGACATTACTGTAATATCAAGAAATAACTGAATAACCAACCATATGCCTTATTATTAAATTGTTATTTATATACTGTATGTAAAATGTTCACTTACATTATAGTATATTTTAAAAAGGTTTTTTTATATATAGCATACGATATAAAGAAGGTAATTACTTCAACTCTCTTGCAAGTTATTTTCCAGGACTTAATGATGATGGATGGTCAAATTTTGAGTAGTTCTTAAAGTCACACTATTTTTTTTTGTATGTTGATATTTTGGTATTTCAATTCGTCAGTTTTTACACATTTTTGCCCCGGATTGACATATATGTGTGTGCATATTAATTATAGTGAAGTTTTTTTGCCAAAAATCAATTCTTCCTTATATCAAGCACTGACTGTAATATACAAGCAATGACCAGTATTCAAAACTCAAATTTATATTATCTTTAATGCTTAAACATCTATCTATCAATTTAATGTACTCAACATCAGAAAATGCATCCTTTGGGTTAAGAGAATTAAAAAACCTTGGCGAAATTGATGGCAAGAAATCAGCATTTTTGAACAAATCACGAAATCGCCATTTTTGAAATTTGAGGGCATGGCGCAGCAATAGGAGGTCTTTAGACCGAGCCAACCATATGTGATATGGCCCACAATATTGTATACTTGCAGGTTTTGGTCATATACAATTATTTTTGCTCGCCGTTTAATAGTTGTTGTATCATTTATAATTTCTTCAAACATTAGATATATCTTGGTGCGTACACATCTTGGGTTACAGCTTTTACCGAACTACTTATTTTTAAAAAATTATCTGATGTTTGTGTTTTATTAATAACAACTTTCACTTAAAACATTGAAAAATGGGCAACTTCATTTCACATACGGAAAGTATGGACCCAAATTTGCAAAGAACTTTAGATGGTTTGAGTTCTAGGCAATGATAGTACAGCATAAAATCGCATATTTAAAAGGAATCAACGCAACTAAAAATCAAAAACTTATACAATATCATTCATGGATCTATAATTACTGCCTTTATTTTATTTTTTCCATATTTTACAAATAATATTTTGCTAAACTATTTCAAGTACTGACAAAATCAATTGCCCAACAAGGTTATTGAAAACAATGAAAAAAGATTCCATAAAAAGTGTAATTGTACTTTATTACAGAATAATAAATAATAGTTAATTATTTTCTATCTTTCACCAGAAATTTATTCCTAAACCTAACTGAAACCTTTTTAATTTATCAGAGGTTGTTGCAATTAACGGCAAACAAAAATTTATTTCAAATCTTAAAATGCTATTTCTGTATGCAATACCTATGCCACCAGATATGCTAGGTGTTTTTGTCAGATTATTGAAATTGTTGAGAAAATTTCTACCTAAAAAAAAGTTTTTTATACATATAACATAAATAAATATCTTTTTATACTAATAAGATACAAGCATATACTTACGAGGATCAAATTCTATTAAACTTCCTCCATTTACGAATAAATGACCTTTAACAGGATACTTCCTTAACTTTGGTAATGGAGTGAATAAACTAACCCCGCCCGCTAAATAAATATCACCACCTAAAGAATCCTCTGGAATATTTTATAAAATAAAGTCAGTTTGTCAATCAATCGACCTATCAATCTAAATAATCAATATTAATCTAACTCTTTATAAATTAATTATTTCGTACTTTTATCTTCTCTTGGACCAAGACCATTTAAACTAAATCCTCTTACAGATTGAGCACCTCCAAGGAAAAATCTATCACTGATCTTTGATTTGTCTTTTAATGGGTATAAAATTCCATTTCTTAATGAAGCACTAAAAATCTGAGATTTTATCAAAAAAAAAATTTATTATTATATTTATTATATAACAAAGAAAATTGTCATATAAACCATACAAAGCCTTTCCCAAGTGGATAATTAATTTGATTTTCTATTTCATTTTTAATAAAGTTTACATCTCCCCCAAATCCAGCAACTTCCTATATTATATATGTGTGTGTGTGCGTGAGATTATCAAGCAACTTTGTATTTTATTTTATAAGTTAACGTAAAAATACCTGAAATAATTTTAAGTAATAGCCAGTAGATGGTAGCATTATATCATCACGACTATCATAAATAAAAGTATGACTTATGGACGATTTTAGTGAATGACCTGCAGATTCGCGTATACTATAAATATTAAAGCAATTAATTTGATTAGAGTAAATGTGCAAAAGATCTTAATAATAAATCAAATACCTTAGTGTTGCATCATTATTAATATTGCAAATTTGTCTCCAAATAAAACCATAATTTAACTCATGAAATCCTAATTTTGATATTCCCTAAATTTTAAAAGGACAGATATTATTATTGTTGTCAAAGCAATATACATAAGTTATTATATTTAAAAAAATTGAAGAATTATGATAAACCTACTCTCCATCTTAAGGCAGAACCTTTTAAGATTTCATCATGAGAACTGTATGATTGATTACTTTTTGTCATTCTAAACGCCGAAATGTCGATTTTGGAATCTGGATTTCCATTGATCGGTGTTGCTAAACAAAACTAAATAATATGTGAACAAAAATTATATGA
This sequence comes from Entrophospora sp. SA101, assembly GCA_958430865.1. NCBI lineage: Eukaryota > Fungi > Glomeromycota > Glomeromycetes > Entrophosporales > Entrophosporaceae > Entrophospora > Entrophospora sp. SA101. The sequence continues at coordinate 92,858 of CAUDNR010004456.1, read as the reverse complement.
TACAAATATTACGTTTATTATATATATATATATATATAAGGTTCTCACTTGGAATATATGTGAAGTTTGAGTACTAGTTGCCATATATGCTTCCAATGTTTCGGCGCCACCAAAAAGATTACGTACAGTCAATGACAAATTCTACAAAATTTATAAAAGTAAAAGCTTCCTTAATCATATGCTAAAATTTTATGAATATCTCATCACTACAATAAGAAAATTTGATCATGTCATCGGAAAAAAAGAAAAAAAAGGTTTTACCGCACTTCCAGAATCATTTCCAATTTCTGTGCCAGTTTTTATAAAAAATCTCTTATTTTCCTTTACCGACAATAAAACATCAATTGCATCTTTCTGTGCTAATGGGTCGTTACTTGTATCAAGTAATACATCAAAATTATTGAAAATATCAAGACGGTATAACTTGTCAATGGATATATGAATTTCATCAATAATTGAACCAAGTGTCCTAGCTTTAAGTATAGGGTTGAAAATTTGTTCTAAGAAGTTTCTACGTGTTTTTTTTACCCCGTCAAGCTTAATTAAATTAATATATAATGGAAGATCCTTAGTGTCATTGACCTAAAGTTACAAAAAAAAAGTGATTCTGAATTAGTGTGCATACAAACATAAATATAATTAAACAAAATTAATTACATCACTACCAAATCTATTAATTTTCTTATTGCTTCTTCTTTTTTCAACTGCGATACTATATCTTCATTTATATCCATTTTTTGCAATGATGGTTTTTTTTAATTCTTGAATTATTGAAATTTAACTGATTATCATTAAAAATTTTTAAAAACCACTATCGATTTTTGAATTTGCCCTGCGAAAATTCCTAAATAACTGTTCAGGTGATCTTGAACTTTTTAAATTTAAAATTGTTCTGTAATTTTTAATTTATTAAAAAAAATTTTTTAATTTACGCGATCTTTGTCAATATGTCACAAGTTCAAAGAAACATACCTTCATTTTCAACGGTTACCTCCAGTTTTAAATCTTATATATTGTCTTTACCACTTTTAACAACCATAATTGCTTGTATTTCTATAATTTTTTATATAATTGATGCTACTGGCAGTAATATAATATATAATGCCTTAGCTTTGGAACCTGAAAGTTTCTTTGAAGGACAAAGTAGGTTTGATTTAAAGAATAACTCATAAAATAAATCCCAATAAATAAATATACAAAATTTGGCTAAAAACTACTTGATATATGTGCGTGGTTTTTTTATTAAATCAATAAAATAGTATGGCGTCTGTTCACTTATCCATTACCGCATTTTTCTCTTGGTCATATCCTCTTCAATTTGCTTGCCTTTTTACCATTGAGTACAACTATTGAGCATACAATTGGAACTTTAGAATATTTATATGTTCTAATAACCATATTTACAATAATGTCTGGTTCGTTCTATTTGATTGGCTCATTAATTTTTGATTATAAATCAATGATGGTAGGAGGTTTAAGCACTTGGGTATTTGGAGTTGTAGTATGGGAAAGTAGAGAATTAGCTGGAAAAGAGAGAGAGTAATTATTAATTTAAGCTTCAAGTTCGATATAATTATACCTTTGAATCATAAATAAACAAATAATAATTGTTGTTATTACAGTATTTTTGGACTTTTTAAAGTTCCAGCACACTTTTATCCAATAGTGTTACTATTAATAATGGTAATTTTGTTCTCTCGTATGTGGTTTGTTAGTTTTTTATGTGGATTATTTTCGGGATATTTTTGTAAGTAAAAAAACAAAAAAAGATTGATAATTATATCTTGTAATTTTTAATCATTGAAACATTTCACTAAAATCATTTGATCCAAATATTTTGAAAAGATTCATTTGGTTATATATCTTGTATTCTACCATCTTCTGGCTTTTTCTCTCAACTTGAAAATAAAACAGCCCTTTCTAGACTTGTAAATTTTCGTGGATTTATCAAAGCGGAAGAGGGTAGTAGAGGTGGATGGTGGTTACCACTTTGGAATGAGGATACATTAGAAGAACCTTTAGAATCATCCAATGATGTTATATATGAGGAACATTAAGAACATGAAGAACATGAAGAACATGAGGAACATCAAGAACACGAGGAACAAAATGACGATAATAATTTAGCCTCATTAAATGCCGAGTATGTTTTTCAAAAAAGTCCCTTAAAATCAACTTATATTTTACATGTTAATAATAGTACTAATTTTTTATTTTATATACATGTGATTAAAACAAATTACAAAATTCAGAGAAAATAATCATTCAGAATCTCATAACTTGACAACAAATTCAATTTTTGTTGTATCATCAAACTCTTCTACTCCAGAAGCAACATCACCACTAACAACTACCACAATGACTGATCCTATTTTAAACAGCTCGACAACCAATGTTACGTTAACATCTGAAAATAATACAAAAGACGTTCAACTAGTGGCAGCAGAATAATTAAAAGACAATTTTGTAAATAATTTAATGTCTTAATTAATAAGAATATTCATGAATACGATATCATATAAAGGTTTTAGTGCTATTTTTAAAGTTGTAAAAACAGTATTTGTATATTAAGTACATTTTAATAATAGTAATAACCATCACCATATCAATTCAATTACATATTTGATAAATCATCCGTATCCTTAAATTTAAACTTATTTTTTTTACAATGCTAATAAATTTAATGATAATGATAAAAAGTATAATGTAATGTGAATATAATTATTAAATTAAATTTAATATTATTAACAGTAACGATCCATAGTCAATGACAAATAATTTATGATAAATCAACCATAAAATATTACAATCAATTCAACAACCATTTAATAACTATAAATAAACAAATTCATCCATAGTAATGTTCCATTGTGTAAATGCTATCATACATTAAAAATTTTTTTGTGGTAATACTATATACACGCATATGTATATGTAATATAAGTATTAAATTTTTTGAAATATAATAATATCAAAAAAAAATTTCCAACCCATTATTATTAACTCACTAATATAATCAATTTATTATTCTTAATATTATTTCAAAGGACTTATATCTTTCGTTTTTTGACATTCTTCGATTTACCCTTATTATTACCATCGTTATCTGTAGATACTTTTGTCACATCATCATCATCATCATCATCATCATCATCATCCTCGTCCACCACCACCACCACCTCACTTTCTTCCTTTTCTTCAACACGAACTTTACGTTTTGATGATGGCAATGCAGCTGCAGCTGCACTAGTTGAAGGCATATCAACTGGATCAAGATCATCACTACAATTTGATAAATCATCACTGTTGTCTTCTTCATCCTCCTCATCAGGTTGGTAATCTTCCTCGTCAGTATCTCCTTCAGAAAAGATTACCTATTTTAAATATGTAAATACACACGTGCATATATATAATATGTATCATGATATTATTAATTAATAAAAAATGACAATATATTAATTGGTTACTAACATCTTTTAAAAAATAATTAACACCGCCTTCCATCTCATCATCAACAACATCAACATCATCATCGTCGTCGTCATCGGATTCATCCTCTGAAAAACTTCTTGTTGGTAAATCTTCTGGAAATGCGACTGATTTTCCTTTATCCTTTGGCTTACTTGCACTTTCAACATTTAAGTTGTCATTTACTGGCTCTTCTTCGTCACTAGCTCCCTACAAATATTGTATATAAATAAATAATTCATTCATTAGTATGATATACATTATATATATATATATATGGCTTGATACTAATATGATACAAATATTTAGTTCTCATAATGATTTTTTCTACCTGATTTTTATCTTGTTCAGATTCAGATCCTCCTTCGTCATCTACATTGGAACCACTTGATTCCAATTCACTTAATTCGTCTTCATCATCATCACCTTCCTCTCCATCAGCAGAATCTGTCATTATTATTATTATTATTATTATTATTATTATTATTATTATTATAACAAAAAAGAAAATGATAAATTATTCCCAATTAATTTATCTCAAGGTTTACAAATCCAAACATTTTTACCAGTTTAATCTAACCTGCATGACCATTTGATTGCGCAACATCATCTTCCTCATATTCCTCATCTACATCACTTTCATCTTCAGAATCAATCATTACTCCATCCCTTTGTTATTATTGTTGTATCATAATCATCATTATTATTTAACAAAGCTCCACAAAACAATAAATAGTGTTAATAATATTATTAATAACTTACTTAGTCTTTGCATCAAGTGTATAAAGTTGCGGTACGGTTTCAAATACTTTGACTCGATAATTTGTCCTTTTTGTTACTGGACAATCAATTAAACTCAAATGTTTAAGATTCGTTAAGTTTTTCTTGATTTAATAAATTGGTATATTAATATTAATCATTATTCTTAAACAAAATAAAAAATTCATATAGAAATAAAGAAAGAAAACGAAACAAATCATTTTACCAATGGCTCAAGTTCTGCATATTCATTTATTCTGTTATTACTCAAATCAAGATGATTTAAATTTTCAAGTTTTGCCTGTGATAAAGCTATTAAACCACTTGCAATTTTATTATCTGCCATTGTAAGCTATATAAGTACATGTGAGTATATATTTTTTAAAAGAATTATAATCTGTATATTTATATTTTATTATATAGATACTGTACCCTCCTAAGTTTTGATAATGTAGGAAAACCTTCTATAGAGTGTAGGAGAGTATTGTTCATTGAAAGAGATCTAAGGTTAATCAACTCGTTAAGTGGTGTAAAATCTTTACTACTATTATTACTATTATTAATAGTAGTAGTAATGTTAGCAAGGTTCATTATTTTCTTATTATCAAGAATGAGTTCCTCTACTTCATTAGGATCTTCATATTGTTGAAGTAATTTTTTTAACTCTTGGTCTATCATTTTTTTTTTTTTTTGTTATTTTAAAATAATTGTGATTATTGTTCTTTCACTTTTCCTTCACAAGACAAAAAAAAAAGAGTAACAACGCGTTTTTTGTTAATGTAGTTATTATAATATATTATAAAAGCAAAATAAGAATGGGAAAATGAGAAAATAAAATGGAGAATATCATAGTAACAAATCACGTGTGTATAAATCATGTGATCGCATCAATTTTATTTAATGTTAATATTAATGATTTTTATTTCCTCCAAGTATTTCCAAGCCAATCAAGTTCTGATCTTGGCTTATCCCAAGTCCAACACTCGTCACCTTTTTCAAAATCATAAGGAGTCAAAGGCACGTCATACGGGAGACGAATCGGAACAATTAAAGTTTGTATATGTGCTCGAAGCCTTTTTCTTTTTTTCGATGATGATGATTCAGATGGTAATGATTCGAATGGTTTTTTGACAAGTTCATTAATGTACAAAGGCAATTTCGGATTCAAGTCGTGTATAGTGGTGTTCAAGAAATACACCGAATCATAATCAACTGTCTATTTAAATATATATAAACGTATATAAAAATGTTGTTTTTACACCCAAAATAAAAATTAACATAATAATTAATACTTTACATTGAATAGTTCTGGAAAGATTAAAACCCCCATTTCATAATTACTAATGAAAAGTTGAGTTTTTTCCTTTTGTAGAACACCCCAGGCAGCTTTAGATAGGTTGCTGCTGGTAAGACAAAACCATGCAATATTTGCATTTGATGCTTCCCCCGTAAAAGATGGTCGCTCAATTCTCATTCTAGTATAGGTCTATTTTTATTTTTAAAAAAAAAATATGATAAATATTACATTTGAATTATAGACTGGATTAAAAATAACAACAATATTTATATGAGTAATTTTACTATGTGCCTTGATATGTGGCATTGCACGATCTCTTCCAGAATCCATGCCTTTCCATTTACAAAGAAGTGGATCCATATAGTCTTTTTGTTTGATATAATATTGACTATTAAATGGTATAGATCCGCCAGAATTCCAGCCATCAAGACTAATAGTAACAATAATGTATGTATGATGATAATTATGTAGTATCAAAAACATAATAATAATAATAATGTAAATATAATAAAATTTATATACC
>CAUDNR010004456.1:69871-85976 GCA_958430865.1 Entrophospora sp. SA101 | reverse complement strand
TAATCTATGAGATTTACTTTATATATTACATAAAAAGAATAAAGTTTGTAATACCAAAACATTGTGCCTTATTATTTGTTAAACATTGTCAACTGACGATTTTTTACCATTTTTGCACACACCGATCACTATAAGAATTCTCTGCTTCATTCACGGATCGTCAATTAAGGAATCAATTTTGAAAAAAGTACATGTGGTTGTATATGGTCTCCATTTTTTGTGTGTGCGCACATGTATGTAGATATGCTTCCTAATTTACATATTACAAATTCCAGTGTTTCTTAATAATAAATCTGATATTAATCATTGGTGTCAGATTTAATAAAATTTTCCTTTTACTAATGTACTATCATGCAAATTGTAAGTTTGCACTCCTCATAACTATAGAATTTTTCTATAGGTGACGCCATTCATACATCAGATAGGCTTTAAGACAAGTGGGAGGCTTTAACAACCCTTTGCCAACAACACAATTTCAATAAACCTCAGAACCTTCCTGAAGTTTAATTGCATCATTATATCATAGGGACGCCAGCTTCAAATTAGCCTTTGTACACAAGGAATTATTTTTGAATGTTTTGAGTCTTTAATCAACTTTCAATGTCCTGATAATCAATCTATAATTTATTTATAAATTATTTAATATTAATAATTTGTTTATTATTATGATAAAATAATCTTATGGAGGTGAACATAATTTATTTACCTTCTTCCAGTTCCAGTCTCAATAAAATTCTGAAAAAAAGGTTATTAAAAAAACAGTTAGTAAATATTCTGAAATCTTATTTGTAAAAGAATATCTTTTAATGAGTTGCCCAATTAATCCAGTTCCAGCCTCTGAAAAAAGTTTACTAAAAAACAATTAGTAAGCCTAAATCAACAGAATTTTGTGATATCTAATATTCAACATTGTTGTTATCAATTTTAATGCTTTGCTATTCTCTATTTTTTAAGAATGTTTTCCCAAATAACCATCTCATAAAAATTAAAAACGCGACTATTTGTATATATAATAATATTATTAATAATAATCATTTTCTGCTCTAAATGGTGGATATTGTCCATTAATTCTATATGCTATGTACTCTCCACTCCAAAAATAAAATCTCCATACCCATACAGTAAAGTATGGTAAACAAATCAACCAAACAGACCCTACAAGCATTGCACGAAGTCCTATTTTAACAAGTCCTATTAAATGGTGAACACCACGTCGAAAGAACAATAAAACTGGAATGAATTCGGGAACATCTTCTCCATATACTAAATATATTATGTATTATTTTTTTAAATATATATATATATATATATTTATAAGTATTTTATAAAAATTTTTGAAACTTGATTACTAAAAAAAAGTTTCATTTAAAACCTACTTGGTGAAAATGAAAATGAGTGATTGCATAATTCACATTTTCTAAAAAAAAAATTTTTTCAAAAGAATTAATTTTAAATTGTTTTTTAAAAAAGATATATATATATATATATATATTACGTTTTTCCACTGTGTTTTAACCATTTCGTCAAACTAAAAGTTATATAAAAAGGTCGATATAAATCGTTATTTTTAAATATATATAAGACAATAAGAGTTATAAAAAGTAAAGTTCATAAAAATTTACCAGTCTTGATGTTTAAAAAAATTACTTCAACAATATGAAGATCCTAATGAAGTAGAGGAACTCATTCTTGATAATAAGAAAATAATGAACCTTGCTAACATTACTACTACTATTAATAATAGTAATAATAGTAGTAAAGATTTTACACCACTTAACGAGTTGATTAACCTTAGATCTCTTTCAATGAACAATACTCTCCTACACTCTATAGAAGGTTTTCCTACATTATCAAAACTTAGGAGGGTACAGTATCTATATAATAAAATATAAATATACAGATTATAATTCTTTTAAAAAATATATACTCACATGTACTTATATAGCTTACAATGGCAGATAATAAAATTGCAAGTGGTTTAATAGCTTTATCACAGGCAAAACTTGAAAATTTAAATCATCTTGATTTGAGTAATAACAGAATAAATGAATATGCAGAACTTGAGCCATTGGTAAAATGATTTGTTTCGTTTTCTTTCTTTATTTCTATATGAATTTTTTATTTTGTTTAAGAATAATGATTAATATTAATATACCAATTTATTAAATCAAGAAAAACTTAACGAATCTTAAACATTTGAGTTTAATTGATTGTCCAGTAACAAAAAGGACAAATTATCGAGTCAAAGTATTTGAAACCGTACCGCAACTTTATACACTTGATGCAAAGACTAAGTAAGTTATTAATAATATTATTAACACTATTTATTGTTTTGTGGAGCTTTGTTAAATAATAATGATGATTATGATACAACAATAATAACAAAGGGATGGAGTAATGATTGATTCTGAAGATGAAAGTGATGTAGATGAGGAATATGAGGAAGATGATGTTGCGCAATCAAATGGTCATGCAGGTTAGATTAAACTGGTAAAAATGTTTGGATTTGTAAACCTTGAGATAAATTAATTGGGAATAATTTATCATTTTCTTTTTTGTTATAATAATAATAATAATAATAATAATAATAATAATAATAATAATGACAGATTCTGCTGATGGAGAGGAAGGTGATGATGATGAAGACGAATTAAGTGAATTGGAATCAAGTGGTTCCAATGTAGATGACGAAGGAGGATCTGAATCTGAACAAGATAAAAATCAGGTAGAAAAAATCATTATGAGAACTAAATATTTGTATCATATTAGTATCAAGCCATATATATATATATATAATGTATATCATACTAATGAATGAATTATTTATTTATATACAATATTTGTAGGGAGCTAGTGACGAAGAAGAGCCAGTAAATGACAACTTAAATGTTGAAAGTGCAAGTAAGCCAAAGGATAAAGGAAAATCAGTCGCATTTCCAGAAGATTTACCAACAAGAAGTTTTTCAGAGGATGAATCCGATGACGACGACGATGATGATGTTGATGTTGTTGATGATGAGATGGAAGGCGGTGTTAATTATTTTTTAAAAGATGTTAGTAACCAATTAATATATTGTCATTTTTTATTAATTAATAATATCATGATACATATTATATATATGCACGTGTGTATTTACATATTTAAAATAGGTAATCTTTTCTGAAGGAGATACTGACGAGGAAGATTACCAACCTGATGAGGAGGATGAAGAAGACAACAGTGATGATTTATCAAATTGTAGTGATGATCTTGATCCAGTTGATATGCCTTCAACTAGTGCAGCTGCAGCTGCATTGCCATCATCAAAACGTAAAGTTCGTGTTGAAGAAAAGGAAGAAAGTGAGGTGGTGGTGGTGGTGGACGAGGATGATGATGATGATGATGATGATGATGATGATGTGACAAAAGTATCTACAGATAACGATGGTAATAATAAGGGTAAATCGAAGAATGTCAAAAAACGAAAGATATAAGTCCTTTGAAATAATATTAAGAATAATAAATTGATTATATTAGTGAGTTAATAATAATGGGTTGGAAATTTTTTTTTGATATTATTATATTTCAAAAAATTTAATACTTATATTACATATACATATGCGTGTATATAGTATTACCACAAAAAAATTTTTAATGTATGATAGCATTTACACAATGGAACATTACTATGGATGAATTTGTTTATTTATAGTTATTAAATGGTTGTTGAATTGATTGTAATATTTTATGGTTGATTTATCATAAATTATTTGTCATTGACTATGGATCGTTACTGTTAATAATATTAAATTTAATTTAATAATTATATTCACATTACATTATACTTTTTATCATTATCATTAAATTTATTAGCATTGTAAAAAAAATAAGTTTAAATTTAAGGATACGGATGATTTATCAAATATGTAATTGAATTGATATGGTGATGGTTATTACTATTATTAAAATGTACTTAATATACAAATACTGTTTTTACAACTTTAAAAATAGCACTAAAACCTTTATATGATATCGTATTCATGAATATTCTTATTAATTAAGACATTAAATTATTTACAAAATTGTCTTTTAATTATTCTGCTGCCACTAGTTGAACGTCTTTTGTATTATTTTCAGATGTTAACGTAACATTGGTTGTCGAGCTGTTTAAAATAGGATCAGTCATTGTGGTAGTTGTTAGTGGTGATGTTGCTTCTGGAGTAGAAGAGTTTGATGATACAACAAAAATTGAATTTGTTGTCAAGTTATGAGATTCTGAATGATTATTTTCTCTGAATTTTGTAATTTGTTTTAATCACATGTATATAAAATAAAAAATTAGTACTATTATTAACATGTAAAATATAAGTTGATTTTAAGGGACTTTTTTGAAAAACATACTCGGCATTTAATGAGGCTAAATTATTATCGTCATTTTGTTCCTCGTGTTCTTGATGTTCCTCATGTTCTTCATGTTCTTCATGTTCTTCATGTTCCTCATATATAACATCATTGGATGATTCTAAAGGTTCTTCTAATGTATCCTCATTCCAAAGTGGTAACCACCATCCACCTCTACTACCCTCTTCCGCTTTGATAAATCCACGAAAATTTACAAGTCTAGAAAGGGCTGTTTTATTTTCAAGTTGAGAGAAAAAGCCAGAAGATGGTAGAATACAAGATATATAACCAAATGAATCTTTTCAAAATATTTGGATCAAATGATTTTAGTGAAATGTTTCAATGATTAAAAATTACAAGATATAATTATCAATCTTTTTTTGTTTTTTTACTTACAAAAATATCCCGAAAATAATCCACATAAAAAACTAACAAACCACATACGAGAGAACAAAATTACCATTATTAATAGTAACACTATTGGATAAAAGTGTGCTGGAACTTTAAAAAGTCCAAAAATACTGTAATAACAACAATTATTATTTGTTTATTTATGATTCAAAGGTATAATTATATCGAACTTGAAGCTTAAATTAATAATTACTCTCTCTCTTTTCCAGCTAATTCTCTACTTTCCCATACTACAACTCCAAATACCCAAGTGCTTAAACCTCCTACCATCATTGATTTATAATCAAAAATTAATGAGCCAATCAAATAGAACGAACCAGACATTATTGTAAATATGGTTATTAGAACATATAAATATTCTAAAGTTCCAATTGTATGCTCAATAGTTGTACTCAATGGTAAAAAGGCAAGCAAATTGAAGAGGATATGACCAAGAGAAAAATGCGGTAATGGATAAGTGAACAGACGCCATACTATTTTATTGATTTAATAAAAAAACCACGCACATATATCAAGTAGTTTTTAGCCAAATTTTGTATATTTATTTATTGGGATTTATTTTATGAGTTATTCTTTAAATCAAACCTACTTTGTCCTTCAAAGAAACTTTCAGGTTCCAAAGCTAAGGCATTATATATTATATTACTGCCAGTAGCATCAATTATATAAAAAATTATAGAAATACAAGCAATTATGGTTGTTAAAAGTGGTAAAGACAATATATAAGATTTAAAACTGGAGGTAACCGTTGAAAATGAAGGTATGTTTCTTTGAACTTGTGACATATTGACAAAGATCGCGTAAATTAAAAAATTTTTTTTAATAAATTAAAAATTACAGAACAATTTTAAATTTAAAAAGTTCAAGATCACCTGAACAGTTATTTAGGAATTTTCGCAGGGCAAATTCAAAAATCGATAGTGGTTTTTAAAAATTTTTAATGATAATCAGTTAAATTTCAATAATTCAAGAATTAAAAAAAACCATCATTGCAAAAAATGGATATAAATGAAGATATAGTATCGCAGTTGAAAAAAGAAGAAGCAATAAGAAAATTAATAGATTTGGTAGTGATGTAATTAATTTTGTTTAATTATATTTATGTTTGTATGCACACTAATTCAGAATCACTTTTTTTGTAACTTTAGGTCAATGACACTAAGGATCTTCCATTATATATTAATTTAATTAAGCTTGACGGGGTAAAAAAAACACGTAGAAACTTCTTAGAACAAATTTTCAACCCTATACTTAAAGCTAGGACACTTGGTTCAATTATTGATGAAATTCATATATCCATTGACAAGTTATACCGTCTTGATATTTTCAATAATTTTGATGTATTACTTGATACAAGTAACGACCCATTAGCACAGAAAGATGCAATTGATGTTTTATTGTCGGTAAAGGAAAATAAGAGATTTTTTATAAAAACTGGCACAGAAATTGGAAATGATTCTGGAAGTGCGGTAAAACCTTTTTTTTCTTTTTTTCCGATGACATGATCAAATTTTCTTATTGTAGTGATGAGATATTCATAAAATTTTAGCATATGATTAAGGAAGCTTTTACTTTTATAAATTTTGTAGAATTTGTCATTGACTGTACGTAATCTTTTTGGTGGCGCCGAAACATTGGAAGCATATATGGCAACTAGTACTCAAACTTCACATATATTCCAAGTGAGAACCTTATATATATATATATATATAATAAACGTAATATTTGTATCATATAATTTTTGTTCACATATTATTTAGTTTTGTTTAGCAACACCGATCAATGGAAATCCAGATTCCAAAATCGACATTTCGGCGTTTAGAATGACAAAAAGTAATCAATCATACAGTTCTCATGATGAAATCTTAAAAGGTTCTGCCTTAAGATGGAGAGTAGGTTTATCATAATTCTTCAATTTTTTTAAATATAATAACTTATGTATATTGCTTTGACAACAATAATAATATCTGTCCTTTTAAAATTTAGGGAATATCAAAATTAGGATTTCATGAGTTAAATTATGGTTTTATTTGGAGACAAATTTTACGAATTTATGGGAAATATCATTTTCTATACAAACTGTTGTTTAACACCATACTGATTAATAATCAACATCAAAAACTTTGCTTTATACCAAAATAAATAAACAAAATCTCAGAGTTGTATACCACTCTGATAACCAGATTGATAATTAAACCCTACTGTTTAATTTCCAACTACAAGTGTTTTTAAAAGAATTTATTTTATTTATTATTATGTGTGAAATTATTTTTACAAGTGAATTAAATTAATGATGATAAATAAATATTTCTGCCTCTACTTATTACCAAGGCTCTGAAATATTAATTAACCAGTTGTTTTTTTCACTTAGTCAAAAGTGACTTACTTTTGTAATGATTTTTAAATTAAACTGAATTGAATCAAACCAAATAAAACGTCCTATCAGAAAGTTCAGCCAATCTTATTGATTTCTTGTGACGCGTAATTAATTTCGTAATTTCGTAATTACGTTTTTGGCAAAACAATTACCATGCATATTATTAATTTTGGTATAGAAATAAAGTTTATCATATTTTTATATGAAGTCATATGTTTAAGTGGGTAAAATTATAAATTTTCTTATACGAAAAAATGGGCAGAGAATTTTAAGTGAGATACTTTAAATGGGCGAAGAAAATCTTAAAAAGTGGGTAAAGTTTTCAAAAATTACTATATATTAGATTTTCATGCACTTTCACACTGTAAATGAACAATTACAATTCAAAAAATTTAGTCACAAATAATTCAGGGAAATTTCCTCATGACTAATATGACTAATAATACTAATGACAATAATTATATTAATCTTGAAAACTATTTGCAGCAGTCGTAGTTATTTGCGGAAGCCATATCTATTCGCAGAATCCGTAGCTATTTGCAATAGCCATATCTATTTATGACAGCCGTAATTATTTGAGGCAGCTGTAATCATTTATAACAAGCAAATGGTAGTTACCTAGAGCTATTACAGCAATGGTAGATACCAGCTAATCATTTATGGCAAGTGCCTTTAGTGGTTTCTATGTAAAAAAAGAAAATTTTACCTTTAAAATGGTCAAATATATTATTTTGTATGTAAACATCAAATCTTTCTTTTTCATCATGGATTTGGCACTTTTTATCCATATCAATGGTTTGGTTTGCTTGTCTAATCCATCATAATCATCCTTAAACAAGAATTCAAAATATGTATCTGGGGATTTTTCCCAGTGTGTCATTATAATTGTTCTGAGCTAAAATATATAACTTACCTAATTCTTATGAATCTTAATATATTCATCTAGTCTATCAAGCTTTAGATATCAAATGTAGCCATTCTCTTTTTTGATCTTTTTTTATTCTTAACAATTCCATTATTTTCCATTTAAAAACTTTACAAGCTGATAATGAATCTATAGGTGTATTATAGAATAAATTAATCTGTGATTTAGTATATATAAATTATGAAATATAATATTTAATTGCAAATTTACAAAATATAATAATTTATGTATTTTTATTCCAAGAAGCACTATCAAATCAATTGAATAAAGTAGATGAAAACCAGAAGTATTATAATACAAATATGTAAAATTCTAAAATTTACTTAAAAACTTGAAATTCTTTTGCAGTTAAATTCACATCAAAAGTAATAAAATTTTATTCTATTCTGGTCAAATACTTTCCATGCACTGTTGGATTTTCAAAAAAATGTAAAAACTGAAGGATTTCACTAAAAGTTTAAAAAAGTAAACAAACTTCATAGTCTAGCTACTCCATATATAGGTTTCGTAAAAGAGTAAAAATGCTATCAAAAAAGTTAAATAAAAACTTTAATTATGTGTCCAAGATCATTTTTATTTCAATGTTAAAAAGAATATATTTTATTGGATGTTCTGGGTATACTGTTTATTTATATTTTCATATCATCATCATAGTTATTATTTACACCATCATCATCTTCATTTATAATATCTTTATAACATCATCATTTTCATTTATAATATCATCATCTTCATTTGTAACATCATCATTTTCATTTATAATATCATCATCTTCATTTGTAATATCATCATTTTCATTTATAATATCATCATCTTCATTTGTAATATCATCATTTTCATTTATAATATCATCATCTTCATTTGTAATATCATCATTTTCATTTATAATATCATCATTTATAATATCATCATCTTCATTTATAATATCATCATCCTCATTTATAACATCACCATCCTCATTTATAATATCATTATCTTCATTTATAATATCATTATCTTCATTTATAATATCATTATCTTCATTTATAATATCATCATCTTCATTTATAATACCATCATCTTCATTTATAATACCATTCTCATAATCATTATTTATACCATCATCATAATCATTGTTTATAACATCATCATCGTCATCATAATCATCATAATAATCATCACCATCATCACCATCATAATCATTTATACCATCATCATCATTGTTGTCATCATCATCATTATTATCATCAATTGCGTTTATCTCATCATTTTCATAAATTCTGTAATTTTCAATCCTTTCATATTCATCAATCACATCATCAACATTTCTATTCAACTCAGAATCTTCATAATATTCACTTAACCCATCTT
Organism: Entrophospora sp. SA101; assembly: GCA_958430865.1. Lineage (NCBI taxonomy): Eukaryota > Fungi > Glomeromycota > Glomeromycetes > Entrophosporales > Entrophosporaceae > Entrophospora > Entrophospora sp. SA101. The sequence continues at coordinate 76,532 of CAUDNR010004456.1, read as the reverse complement.
CGTTTATTTGATTATTACTTTCATAATCTTCAACATCATTATTATTTTCATCTTCATTTATCACATGATAATGATGATCATAATTATTATTTTCTATTATTTCATTGATCAATAAATTGGCAACATTGTCATCATCATCATCATCATCATCATTATTTTGAGGAATTGCTGCTCTATCTTCTATCATCGCATGAGCTTGGTTTATTAAATTATCATTATCATTATTTCCTTGTTGTTGCGCCATTTCATTTTCAAGAAGATCTGGATCCTCTTCATTTAGTAAATTATCTTCTGGTTGTGTATTCTGAATTATCCATTCTCTTAACAAAAATGCAGCCACAAAAATAATTACTACAACACATGTAATTATTTGACCTTCAAAAGCGTCAGCAAAAAAAACACTAAAAAAAAAAAAAATCAAAATATAACATATATTAAATTAAAATCTACTTTTACTTTTTAATTTAAAATAACACTACTAACCTTGTAAATTCACCAAATTCTTTTATAATATTTTCCACTTCAGGAGGTAAATACCATAATAGTCCTTTGGCTATTTTTAAATATAATATTGAAAATGGATTTTCTTCTCTTGTAGAATTATTTATTCCATTTTCTGCTCTAAATGGTGGATATTGTCCATTAATTCTATATGCTATGTACTCTCCACTCCAAAAATAAAATCTCCATACCCATACAGTAAAGTATGGTAAACAAATCAACCAAACAGACCCTACAAGCATTGCACGAAGTCCTATTTTAACAAGTCCTATTAAATGGTGAACACCACGTCGAAAGAACAATAAAACTGGAATGAATTCGGGAACATCTTCTCCATATACTAAATATATTATGTATTATTTTTTTAAATATATATATATATATATATTTATAAGTATTTTATAAAAATTTTTGAAACTTGATTACTAAAAAAAAGTTTCATTTAAAACCTACTTGGTGAAAATGAAAATGAGTGATTGCATAATTCACATTTTCTAAAAAAAAAATTTTTTCAAAAGAATTAATTTTAAATTGTTTTTTAAAAAAGATATATATATATATATATATATTACGTTTTTCCACTGTGTTTTAACCATTTCGTCAAACTAAAAGTTATATAAAAAGGTCGATATAAATCGTTATTTTTAAATATATATAAGACAATAAGAGTTATAAAAAGTAAAGTTCATAAAAATTTACCAGTCTTGATGTACATATCTAATACTGCCAGAACATTTACAAGGATAAAATAATGGATGATCTACACTACTTTCAGTTCGACAAACGCGACATACGTCTTAAATAATATTGAAAGAAAGATGTAATATTTATAAAGAAGAAAATGAAAAATTTATAAAGAACCATGTTTTTTACCTTCGTCCATAATATATAAATAAATATAATTGATATGATCTTAATAATTGCTTTTTTGTTTAAATGAAATAAATATTTTCGTGTATTGTTTAACAATCAGTCTTTGTTGAAAAGGGTCTTTTTTAAAAAAATTTTCCTTGGAATTCATTTTTATGTAAATCGAGTTTTTATTGGTCATTTTAAAATAATCAAGTAGGGAATCACGTGGTAATTCAAATTTTAAACGCTTAGCAAATAACGAGTTATTATGAAAAGGAGGATATTTTTGGTTGAACACCAAAGTGAAAGTAATTCTTGAAGATTAAAAAAATTGTTAGACTTGTCAAAAAAAGAAACCAGATTTCCATGCAAATTATATGATGTTTAAAATACAAAGTCTCATATCTAGAGCGTAAGATAAAATTTTAAAAACAACGAAGCCTGCAGAGGAGGTCTTTGGGAGTCTATTGTACGGTTATTCAGAATTATAAAAACCCCGCTTTTTTTACAAAACGTCTTAAAAAGAAACCCAATTCAATAAAAGGACCTTTACTGTTGAGATCACAATACATCTCTTTGTCGAAAAGTATGTTAGGAATTAGCAAGCTTGCTTTTAAATCATCTTATAAACAATGGTCTCACATCAAGAGTTCATTCATGGTAATATACCAAAAGAACGTCTCAATGGAAGCAAAATGTTGCGAAGAAGTTTTTTGAAAATTATGAAGTTCATGTATTACCCAAGCCCTGGGAGCTTCCAAAAAAATTAATCAAAAACAAAATTTAGCTGGTTTACACATACTAATACTAATACGTAATATAGATGCGAATAATTAAGTAGCAATCCCAAAAGGGTACTTTGGTGGTAAGTTTGTTAACATAATAAAATTTCTAGCTAATAGTTTTTGATGCATGTAACCTTCCATATTTATCGAATTTTTCAATAAAAAGGGTTAATACGTTTATCATTTGTCTCATATATCAAAATTTGTGTAATTTTTTTATGTTAATAAATATCAACAAAGTAGATCTTCAGGTAAAAACGCGGCTCAATTTTAAATGAATTAATGGATTAAGGATTCGGAATTGGATTCGGAATTGGATTCGGAATTGAATTGGATTCAGAATTGGATTCGAAATTAATGAACTTTGTTTAGAACTACAATATTTTTTTGGGAAGTAATTTTTTGTAAAATTTGGGTGTTGAAGTAATCATTTTGTTGTAGAAAAATGTATTTGTAGATCAAATATGTAAAGGTTCACTTTATTTTTCATTTTATGTAAAAAATTAATCAACTATAAAAATTATCCTGCCAATATATTTTTTTAACTATAAGTTATTATCTGAGAAATATTTTAATTATAGCATGCAGATTGCAAAAAATCAATCAGTTTTTTCATTTCTCTGAAGGTAAAAAACAAAAAATCAGTTGTTTTTTCATTTTTCATTCGCTGAAGGCAAAAATTTTTGTTTAAAAAAAAATTATTACTATGCAAACGGGAAATTAACAGTTCTTCATTAGTTAAAAAAACAATTAATAATTCTTTTTATTAGTAATAAATATCTTTATTTTCTTAATTAATTTATCCTTTATTTGTATTAAAAATGGCTTACACTGTTTTCAAAAAATTAAAAATTAATAATTATACGTTATTATTGATTAATTATTAATTATTGCATATAGATTGCAAAAATCAATCACTTTCACTGGAAGCAAAAAATTGTTTTCTTGAGAAAAATTTTTTTAGTTCAATCATTTCCATTTTTTTACTGTAAGCAAAAAATTGTTTTCTTCGTTCGTTTTAACAAAATTATTGTTATGCAAGTGAGATTTTTTTTAATAAAAAATTAATAATTCTTTATTAGTATCATTTATTTATACTAAATCGTAACAACAATTTCTGGCATGTTTTTACTCTCAAAACTATCTTTCACTATCATGTTTCTTAGTGGGTGCCTTCCTTAGCTGTTATTCCATACTCAACTCAGGTGCGTTCCCAAAACTACTAAATAAAATTCATTTAAATATCACCTCACTAAAAGAAAAGAAAAGAAATAAAAAAAATGGACAAATATAAAATAAGAGAAAAAATGATTATGCATGGGATTTGGTATGGATTCATTGTTAGGGATAGATTTATTATCATTATGAAAATACAATATTCAAGTCAATAACAAGGACAAAGATAAGGACAATATTATTTATTATTCCTAATTTATCCTAATTAAATGTATTACTTGAACTTTCTGTGTAGAATTATTTTCAAGTTATTTCTAAAGTGATCCAATAGTTTAAATTCTTTTGTTTGAATTTAATCTGAGAATTAAAGGTCTGTTACATCAGAATCTTTGTTTCTCCATTGTCTGAGATATTTTCCATGATTCAATTATTTTATTGGTGATTAAATAACAATATTAAAATCATTCAACTTTGCTGAAGGCCAGAAATTTTTCTTCAAATAGTAACTTTTATTTGAATAGAGACTTTAAAACAGCAAATAACAAGTAACACCAGTGACAAAGTCACTGTTATAAAGCATTCACCTAGTTATTTATTCAATCTTATGTTTACTTATTATAAATAATTGTCTTTCAATATATTTTTTAAACATAATACTAAAAATCAAATATGATAATAATAAATCATAAATTACTAAGTTATAATGCTTCAAAATTTTTTGCCAATCACCAGCAGATTTCTTGTCATAACGAATTTTTTTTAGCTGGAACCATAAATCTGATGTGGCGAGATTTGACTATTATTTGTATAGAATTTTATTGTGAATTTAATTATTGATCAGAGTAAATTGAAATCACTGCCTTTTAATAAGAATTTGATTCACATGTGTGAAATTCAAATTAGCCCAATTTTAGATGTATGAAAATTTATTTTTAATTCTTTATTCACTGACATTACCTCGGGGATTATTGTATGTACTACTTACTAATGGTAGTCATGTGACATGCACATCAATTGATTTTCTATAATTACCCCAAGACCAGAATGTTTATTAAGAGTTGACAAATAAAAAACAGTTACATTCCAAATAGTGTTGTGTTGTGAACAATTGTTTGTTTGAGTGAAGGAATAAGTCCAAACTTGTTAGAAATATTTATACATTAAATCTCATATTCCTCTTTCAATTAGAATTGCATATTCCTGAATGATTGGAATTACATTATAATAATAATAATGATGATGATAGTGGAGCAGTGTAACATTCCGCAAAGTGAAATAAAATATATAAATCATATTTAATATGCATCTTTATCATAAACAAATAAAGAAAGAGTCTATATATTAATAGTAATATTATTATTGTGTGCTTAAATTATCAAGTTCATTTTTTGCCCATCCAAGAATACCATATGTTAATTTTGGGATGAGTGTTTCACATTTATAAAATTGACAATGTGTTGCATTTATAATTACTTGAGGGTTTTTTGTCTAATCATTTAATACAAACTTTTTCTATTGTAAATTTTTTGATTTTTCATCAATTAATGTTCTAACCCTTTTATACTAATATATCAATAAATATCATCAAGAAAAATAGTTACAAAAATAATATTAATAGTCACCTCAGTATTCCTCCATTCAAATTTCGGAACCAGATAATGTTCCAAACCTTTAGTACCATCATTTTCCTCATCTATTATTTCAGGTGAAAGCAGATCTCTTTCAAATAGAAATTCAATGTCATCTTTTGAGTGTTCGATATTATCATTTTCATTTAGTGTTTCTAATGCAGTTCTGTATTTTTCCATTTTCTTTTAATAAATAAAAAAAAAATTATAATGCTTCCATTAATTTTTACAATTTGAGTATCCATAATACTTTCAAAATTTTGACTTAAATTGATAAAATTTCCTAATAAAAATGACTTTAGTAGATGATCTTAACATCTATTAAATTTTAAATTTTGAATTTATATAACAAAATTAAAGCGGGAATCCAGCTTGGCATCATATAGAAGTAAAGATAGTTTATAAGGAAGTTTTTAAAAAATTTTGACAAATTAAATCCTTGAGATTTTGTACATGTATTACAAGTATATTGTTGTTTCTAATAAATGTAAAGGAAGGTTAACTATTACTATGGATTAAAGTTTGGGCTTTGGGAAAATCAATTAATGATTTGCAAAATTCTGCACCAAAATTGACTATTAATTTTCTCTATATACTTGTTTCACGGATCACGAATTAATAATGATGATGAATTTCATGCACCACGTCGATCATCCAATGGAATTTATGCCCCACGTTATGAAAATGATTATTATTAATAATATTATTATATATACAAATAGTCGCGTTTTTAATTTTTATGAGATGGTTATTTGGGAAAACATTCTTAAAAAATAGAGAATAGCAAAGCATTAAAATTGATAACAACAATGTTGAATATTAGATATCACAAAATTCTGTTGATTTAGGCTTACTAATTGTTTTTTAGTAAACTTTTTTCAGAGGCTGGAACTGGATTAATTGGGCAACTCATTAAAAGATATTCTTTTACAAATAAGATTTCAGAATATTTACTAACTGTTTTTTTAATAACCTTTTTTTCAGAATTTTATTGAGACTGGAACTGGAAGAAGGTAAATAAATTATGTTCACCTCCATAAGATTATTTTATCATAATAATAAACAAATTATTAATATTAAATAATTTATAAATAAATTATAGATTGATTATCAGGACATTGAAAGTTGATTAAAGACTCAAAACATTCAAAAATAATTCCTTGTGTACAAAGGCTAATTTGAAGCTGGCGTCCCTATGATATAATGATGCAATTAAACTTCAGGAAGGTTCTGAGGTTTATTGAAATTGTGTTGTTGGCAAAGGGTTGTTAAAGCCTCCCACTTGTCTTAAAGCCTATCTGATGTATGAATGGCGTCACCTATAGAAAAATTCTATAGTTATGAGGAGTGCAAACTTACAATTTGCATGATAGTACATTAGTAAAAGGAAAATTTTATTAAATCTGACACCAATGATTAATATCAGATTTATTATTAAGAAACACTGGAATTTGTAATATGTAAATTAGGAAGCATATCTACATACATGTGCGCACACACAAAAAATGGAGACCATATACAACCACATGTACTTTTTTCAAAATTGATTCCTTAATTGACGATCCGTGAATGAAGCAGAGAATTCTTATAGTGATCGGTGTGTGCAAAAATGGTAAAAAATCGTCAGTTGACAATGTTTAACAAATAATAAGGCACAATGTTTTGGTATTACAAACTTTATTCTTTTTATGTAATATATAAAGTAAATCTCATAGATTA
>CAUDNR010004456.1:0-63970 GCA_958430865.1 Entrophospora sp. SA101 | reverse complement strand
AACGTGAAACACGTACATATTGTACACCAAGAATTCACAAATTAAAATTTTCATACTTGTAAGAAAAAATCTTCAGCTTTCTTTTTGATATAAATTTTTTCAAAGTGTCTTTCCTAAGCTTCAAAAAAATACCATCGGTTGTAAAAAATATTTTTTCTTTATATTTTCAACGTTACACTTATTATTTACAAGCTTTTATATATTGTGAGATAGTAAAATAAGGACCGATAGAGAGGTCCCATGTTGCCGATCCAACCAAACCAAATTATTGCGGAAGTCACGTGAAAATGACATAATTTTTTTTTATACAGTCAGGAATTTTGCTAAATCGGGATGTGTAACAAACAATGTTCTAGAAATTTTTTCCCCAATAAAATTTTGTAAAAAAGCCATTTTTCTTTATTGATCTTGTGACTTTTTTTTTTAAGGAACCTAAAAAAAATACTGAAGAAACATATAGAAACGCATATATTAAACCATAATCAGTCATTAAACAGTTCAAAGTGTTGAGGGATCTTGGTGATCTGGGTATTAAAAAAGTTGGACAAAAGAAGTATGATTTGAATTTATAAATTTTTATATTCATTTATTTAATTACTACATTATCTGTTAATGATTAGCAAGTCAAGATTTTACAAACACATGAATTTTAATAGAAGCTAATTGATGATTTCTTCGTTGTAAGTATTTTCTTTTTGTAAATTTTCTTTTCTTTGAGAAAATGATAAACTAGATCTAAAACCAACGAAAAAAACTCAAGTTAACCATCAATGAAAAAGACAAAGACCAAGATCAAGGCCGAAATCACCAAAATCTTTTGTTGAAATAAATTTCTCTGAATGTTACATGTAAGAATCACTAAAAAAAATTTTTTTTTATTCAAAAATTTACTTATTAAATTTATATATTTATTGTTTTATGAATAATTATACTAATTTTTATTTATGTATATATTCAATGGGTAAAGTGAATAATTTAATCATAATCAGAGAGCAAATAAATTGATTATTTTTATGGATTAAATCATTTATCAGGTTACTGATTTTATGTGCGCATATATATTACATTATAATTATAAATACACACAATATTAATTGATTATTTTTATTAAATAGCTATTATTGAATTTATACACAATATTAAAATTATCTATCAGGATAATATACTATATGTTAAATCACGAAATCATCATCCTTATATTGCTTAATCCTACAGTTCAGAAGTTATATGACCAGTTAATAAAGCTCTCGCCATGTTTTTCTTTTTCTTTAATTGTTTTTTAACGTAAGGATCTGCATAAAATTAGCCAATCAAATTTCTTCCAAAATTTCTTCCAGAAATTCCAGAATGTTTATCATTTATAAATTAATAAATACCAAATTTAGCAAAATTCCTGACTGTAATATGTTCGTTAAACTTTCTTGTTGTAAAGAACTTTTATTTATTAATAAAAAAAGGAAATAATAAATCAAATAAATCAAATGTATGTTGTAGAAAATATTCCATGAAAAAAAAAGTTGTTACACGAAATTTACTTAGTCTCAATTTCTTAAATGTATAACAAAATTCGGAATTTTCAAAATGCTAAGGCTCTGCCAATTTTCAGTTTAAGAAAAAACCAGCCGATAAGTTTTGAAGCTTGAGTCATGAACAATAAAACTTATCGGTTAAATTTTTTAAAATGATATAATTTTTTTTTGTTTTAGTATTTTGAAGTTGACCAATTGTTACGATAAGCAATTAATGATTATAGATGATCTGCACCGTAGAAGGAACGCGCAGGGGTAGCATAACCTACCTCAGTTATTTTATTGGAACGGAAATTGGATGGGAACGATAAGCCAGCATATGATATCAAATGACGTATAAAATATGTTTGACCCATCAAACTCGCGATGAGGCCAACCCGGTTGCATAACCTAACTCACTGAGCGCCTTGTATTTTAAATCACCCGGGATCACCAATTTGATATACAAAAATTTATCTCGAATGACTTGAGTTTTATGACATACCCATCACTCAAATGACTTGAGTTTTATGATCAACCCATCACTCAAATGACTTGAGTTTTATGATCAACCCATCACTCAAATGACTTGAATTTTACGATCTACACGTCATAGCTGAGGGGGAATAACCTAGACTAAGTGGAAATAACATAATTATGTTATTTCCACTAATGCCAATAATACTAGTTTCCTTTGAGTATGAAGAATCAATTTTATTGATCAAATCAAGAGTAAATAATTGTATTGTAGGATTGATACTTGCATGTTTGATCAGTATAGTAATATATTTTGGACAAATGTTCATTAATTACATTCCTACAATAGTCATAGTCACAATGATCATTTATTTGGGATTGAAATTGATAGGGGAAGCATTGATAGATTCATGGAAAATTTCTGATAATTGTGAATATTCTAACATCATAATCATAATAATTGCAATAATGATTATTGGATTTGTTGAAGGAATAGTTTTAGGAATTGTGCTCTCATATATATTTCTCATAATAACAAATTATAAAAGAGGAAAAATTAAAACAATATTTCCTAACAATTCAGCTAGATCTTCTGTCCGAAGACATTTCCGTGACCAACAATTCCTCAAAAAAGTTGGTGGTATTCAAATCTATGTAAAGATATTGGATGGCTATATATTTTATGGAACAATGAAAGGAATTGAAGATAATATAAGGGAATTCCTGATTGATTGTGAACAGGGATCAAAGCAAATCAAATTCTTAATTTTGAATATGTATGATGTTACTGGATTTGAGATGAATGCTGTCCAAGTGCTTGAAAACATTCAAAAGTATCTTCAGCATCAAAAAATATACCTTGTAATTTGTGGAATAAAATCAGATGGCTCTGAGCAAGTTCGTAAATCATTGAAGAAATTGTCATTTTGGAAAGATTCACATAATGACTATGTAAAGTTTTTTAGTAAATATAATGAGGCACTTGAATGGTGTGAAGATTCACTTTTGGGAACTTATTATGCTAAACACAAACCATTATTCAATGGTAACCAGCTTGGTAATTATTTATAATATAAATTTATTAGATGTTAAAAATCCATTAATAATATTTTTTTTTAATATTTATTAAAGTTGGAGTACATCATCAGATTATACCATCTTTACTTAAGGATGAGACTTTTTGTAATCTTCAAGTCGAAAATGCTGGAAAGTATATATATAAAAGTAAGTAAATTAATCAATCAATCAGTACATATATATGTATATATAAATTAATTTACATTTGATTTAGATGAGCTCTATCTTAAAAGTAGATGCAAATTTGTAAATATTTTAATGAAAGCATTTAATGAAACTACCAATGAGAATGAGGAATTCTTTAACTTGTTGGTTCCATATTTTAAAAAGGAAATATTACAAAAGGATTCAACACTGTGGTCGGAAGGATCTAACCCAAATTTTATGTATGTGGTGGAGGAAGGACAATTGATTGTCACACAGATTTCAGCAGAGAATAATAAACCAGAACAAATTGAGAGAATATTACCATTTACTGTGGTAGGTGAAATGGGATTTTTCACTGATAATCTGCGACGAACAAATTTGGTGACAATAACTCCATGTGTCCTATGGGGAATGGATAAACATGCTTTCAAGAGTATGATTAATGACAAACCCATGTTGGGAATCCATTTTATGAGATCGACAATGAGATTATCTGTAAAAAGGTTAAATCATTATCCCCAGGATTTTTATTATTATTATAACAACAATTAGAGGTATACGAACTTTGTTTTGCATAATAAAAAAATATAATCATGTAGCTTAGATTCTAACAAATATACATGTAAAATACTACACAAATCTTCTCAAGTTTTGTATGCTAATAATACATAAAAATTATCTCAATAAAATAATTTAGTTTTCAAGAATCAGCTTGTAAAATTCTCATAATTTTAAAAATAAGTAATTAAAAATAAATAAAATGTTATAGATCAGGATTTTTAAAGAGACAAAAACAAAGAGCTGACTGAATTGCAACGAGCAAATGTTTTAAGTTTTCACAATCGTTAGACCTTAATCCAATTGGGAATCTTTGAGATAAACTTGAAAGACCAATTGAAAAAGAAGCAGGTTTCCTAAACATCCAACGGATTTAGAGATTGTATTTCAAAAAGAATGGTTTAATAAATCATTCGAAAACATGCCAAGGAGAATTGAAGCATAATAATAATAATGGAGGATATTGATTTTCTGTGATCATTAAAAATTTTTTTTCATTATTATATTATTTACTGGTAAATATTTCTAATTTTCTTCTTATCATTATCCCCAAAGTATTGTCCAAGAGTGTCAATTGAAAATATGGACAGGTGATGTTATTGTAAAAATAAGATTGCTAAACAAACTGCTTAAAGTGTTTGAGAATAAGTAAATAAAAAAAACTTTATAGAAGTCTTTGAATTTTGTAAAAAGCCATATTAACATCTATTTATTTACGATTATCCTATGTACTTACAGATTCGCCGAAGCTTTCTAGGCATAAATCGTCAGACTTATTAATATTAAAGGTTAAGGCTTCACCAGCGGCCATACTTGTTAAATATTATCTAATAATGTCATATTTCTTTTAAAAAAAAAAAAATTTTTCCTACAACTTTATTTCTTTTGGAGTAATGTGATTGATTAGAAAAAAGCATCTCACTAGGCACTGATGAAGATGGATAGAATTGGACATTTATCCTTTTATCTTCCCACCAATGTAATAGATTGATCGTGCCTTTTGCTTCTTTTCTATCATTTGATGAGCTAAAGCTTGAGCTTTTGTCTGAAATTAGATATCTGGAAATTTTATTGGCAAATGAAATTCGAAGTAAGTGAACTATATGACTAAAGGAGTTAATTGTTGCTTTATTTTTAAGTTTTAGCTTAGCTTGCCATCAAGTTTTATTATTTTCCCGGTAAATATTTCTTATTGCATTTTAGAAAGAATCCAGAAATCTTCACAAAAAATTTTGTACCCTGGTTTGTATTCTCTTTAAGATAGTTAATAAATAAAATATAAAACAAAAATTGATTTTATAACTCCGAGATACACGGCAATTCCACCAACTCCGATACTTACCGGTTTGGGCTGAACTGTTTCCCTACAAAAAGACGACTATCTCACACTCTCTGCTAATTATCCTCTGATTGTTAAAAAAACAATATTTCTAAACATGAACATTAACAATATATATTTTTCTAGTAAAGGTAAAAATCTTTTAATTTAAAATATACATAATAATAAATAGAATACTAATGACCCATCCATGTATCTAATAAGGTTTGGGAGAAACTAGCGCAGCAGCAGGAAATCGTCTAAACTGCGATCACTATTGCTACAATAATAAGTGTAATTGTAGTAATTTGACTAGGATGCTAAAATTACCATCAACTGTACGACTGGCATCAAATATAATGCTGCCCAGTAATCTACCACTACAAACAGATTATTATTTCCCACTTTGACAACAACACAAAATAGTGGATAATATGTCAGAAATGATGGCAATAGATGGGTCAAGTATAAATAATACAGATTACATTGATGAAAATAATATAACTGAAAACTCATTGCTATCAAGAAATTCATTTGAGTGCATCGGTTATTATGGCGCTGAAATGACAAGATCGAGAGAATACCGAGATTCAAAACCAGAAAGAAAGATTGGCTGTTTTTCGCTGCAATTTTACAGCATAGTTACAGTTCTAATATTAAATATCGTACATGGAGTAGCATTTGGTAATTGATAATAATATTAGTATATTGAAAAGTACAGTGTATATCAGTAAGGATTAACTTTTTTAAAACAAATTAGGTATCATATTATTTCCTACAAATGATCGCTATAAAAATCGTAATGAGGAGTTATTTAAAAGTTACAAATATATTGGCATGATGATGTTTTTTATGAGGTAGGTTATATAATAATAGATAGATCAACTTTAATTCATTATTCATTTATTTAATTGGCTAATGATCCTTTATCAATAAAGTTGTATTGTTTCGAAAGTCGTAAGTTCAATTTTTGGTGGCCTTCAAGGAGGAAATATAATAATAATACAATGCAAGTATTTTTAGGAAAAAAAAAATTAGAAATCAAAATTTCATGATTAATAAATGATCTTTTTTCTTTTTGTTTTAAACAATAATAATAATAACAACCCCATGTTGGGAATTGATTTTGTGAGATTGACAATGAAATTATATATATATTATAATTAGTCAAGTTCAACAGGATCTTCTTCCCTGCTGATTTTGCTAAACCCATTATTATACATTGCTGTATTCAATTTATTTTTTTTTCAACATGTTATATAAAATATTTTTTCTTTTGGTTGAATCAAAAATACATTTTTGGTATAACATAAAATTGCATCACCCGAGTAATGATAATACCAAGACCATGCAGTGATTTTAAAAAAGATGTCTTTCCTGGCGGGTAGAAGACAGGGAATTTGGTAGAGTTGGAGATAAAAAACCCCTTTTCCTCTGCTTGGTTCCCTTTCCTTTTGTGTGTGCACTTTCCAATTGCACACAATTACAAGTTGTAGAGCTTTTTTAAAAATTATTTCCAAATGAATAAATCTGATGTTTATTATAAACAGGGTTGGCATTGAACATGTTCAAGATGTATTTTGACTTGGTGTTCTTGATGATGGAGGTTGAATTGGTGACGAATTTGGTTGGGTTTGTTATTGAGATTGAGATGGCGGGTTGGAGTGAGGTTGTGTGGTGATGCTGTTGTTGATTATTGTGATGGTGGATTTGGATCTACAGCCAATGCCAACCCTGATTTATGGGTGTCAGATTTAATAAAATTTTCCTTTCACAAACAAGCAAGCGTCATGCGATTGCAAACCTCAATAACTGTAGAATTCTAATTTTTTCTACAGGTAAGGCAATTGAACAAGTTTGAAGGCTTCAGACAAGCAAGAAGCTTTAACACAACGTGGTTGAAAAACTTCAGAGCATCGTTACCCCTCCCCAAAGTTTAATTCCGTTCTTATATCATCGGGGGATCAAGTCAGATTAGCCTTTTTCACAAGGAATGTGTGAATAATTGTAATATTGAGCAACAAAATGTTGCACATCAAATCATTTTTTAGTGTTCCCAGATTGTTCAATAGCAGTTTCCTATATGTGTATGATATATATATATATATATATATTTATATATATTTAACATTTTAATGATAATAATGTAATGAATGCTCACGCAAAACAAATATATCAATCATTTGTTTATTATCACATGCAACAAGGAGAGTACTTTGATAAGTTTCTCCTTACTGCATACACCCTGATTCTGCGGAATGCACTTAAAAAAGTATAGATATCCTTCCTACCTTTTATTAAGCGTGTCCAGTGAGGTAACTGACTGCTATTTGCTGGGTGACACTGTGGAAGAAGACTTGCTGGAATGGACAGGATTTACAAAAGAGCCACGTAGCAACTGAGGCATAAGACTTGGCACGCGTTATCTGTTGGGATATATTTTAATAATATTATTATATATAATATTTATTTTCAACTTCCTTATTTCCTTATTGAAGGAGAGTACTTGCATAAGCTTCTCCTTACTGTCTCCACCCAATCCTGCAGAATGCACTTAAAAGTATAGATATCCTTCCTACCTTTTGTTAAGCGTGTCAGTGAGGAAACTAGCCTGCTATTTGCTGGGTGACACTGTGGAAGAAGACTCGCTGTGTCGGTCAGGATTTGTAGAAGAGCCATGTACCAACTGAGGAATAGAATCTGGCACGCGTTATCGGTTGTAACATATTTAATGGTATTATTATAATGTTTATTATTATTATTATTGATTAAATTTTTTTTTGTTTCATGGTGATCAATGATTTTCATCGTGTAGCTCATTGTTCCCATGGAATAACTGATTTGTCCCATGGTAACGTCCCATGATTTAAATTCATACGGGAAATCAATAAAATGATTTACGAAAGTTGCACGCAAATAAAATCGGAAAAACTGATTCTACTTCATATTGTTATTTAATCACTGTAATAACCAATAAAATAATGGACTCATGGAAAATATCTCAAACAACAAGAAGTAAATATTCCAACATTCTAAAATATACCAGACCTTTAATTTTCACTTGCATAAGCTTCTCCTTACTGTCTCCACCCAATCCTGCAGAATGCACTTAAAAGTATAGATATCCTTCCTACCTTTTGTTAAGCGTGTCAGTGAGGAAACTAGCCTGCTATTTGCTGGGTGACACTGTGGAAGAAGACTCGCTGTGTCGGTCAGGATTTGTAGAAGAGCCATGTACCAACTGAGGAATAGAATCTGGCACGCGTTATCGGTTGTAACATATTTAATGGTATTATTATAATGTTTATTATTATTATTATTGATTAAATTTTTTTTTGTTTCATGGTGATCAATGATTTTCATCGTGTAGCTCATTGTTCCCATGGAATAACTGATTTGTCCCATGGTAACGTCCCATGATTTAAATTCATACGGGAAATCAATAAAATGATTTACGAAAGTTGCACGCAAATAAAATCGGAAAAACTGATTCTACTTCATATTGTTATTTAATCACTGTAATAACCAATAAAATAATGGACTCATGGAAAATATCTCAAACAACAAGAAGTAAATATTCCAACATTCTAAAATATACCAGACCTTTAATTTTCAGATTTAATTAAACGAAGAAATTTTAAATGATTTGATCACTTTAGAAATAACTTGAAAATAATTCTACACAGAATACATTTAATTAGAACAACTAATCTTTAGATGGTGTCACCAATTAAATTTGAAGAGCGTATTTTAATTGGTAATAACAATTATTTTTGTATTTGTGTGGATCAGAATGAATAGGTTATCAACGAATTGATTTTGGATTTGCGAATAATTTTGGTTAAGGAAGATAAAAGTTTTAAATAAAACCAGTGTAAGCCATTTGTTAATACAAATAAAGAATAAATTAATTAAGAAAATAAAAAAGAATTATTAATTTTTTCCCGCTTGCGTAACAATAATTTTTTTAAACAAAAATTTTTGCCTTCAGCGAATGAGAAATGAAAAAACAACTGATTTTTTGTTTTTTACCTTCAGAGAAATGAAAAAACTGATTGATTTTTTGCATGTTATAATTAAAATATTTCTCAGATAATAACGTATAGTTAAAAAAAAA
Source organism: Entrophospora sp. SA101 (assembly GCA_958430865.1). Lineage (NCBI taxonomy): Eukaryota > Fungi > Glomeromycota > Glomeromycetes > Entrophosporales > Entrophosporaceae > Entrophospora > Entrophospora sp. SA101. The sequence goes on along the minus strand of CAUDNR010004456.1, from coordinate 54,768 downwards.
TATTGGCAGGAGAATTTTATAGTTGATTAATTTTTTACATAAAGTGAAAAATAAAGTGAACCTTTACATATTTGATCTATAAATACATTTTTCTACAACAAAACAATTACTTTTGTTTCAATTCAACACCCAAATTTTACAAAAAAATTCCTTCCCAAAAAAATATTTTAGTTCTAAATAGAATTCATTAATTTCGAATCCAATTCTGAATCCAATTCAATTCCGAATCCAATTCCGAATCCTTAATCCATTAATTCATTTAAAATTGAGCCGCGTTTTTACCTGAAGATCTACTTTGTTGATATTTATTAACATAAAAAAATTACACAAATTTTGATATATGAGACAAATGATAAACGTATTAACCCTTTTTATTGAAAAATTCGATAAATATGGAAGGTTACATGCATCAAAAACTATTAGCTAGAAATTTTATTATGTTAACAAACTTACCACCAAAGTACCCTTTTGGGATTGCTACTTAATTATTCGCATCTATATTACGTATTAGTATTAGTATGTGTAAACCAGCTAAATTTTGTTTTTGATTAATTTTTTTGGAAGCTCCCAGGGCTTGGGTAATACATGAACTTCATAATTTTCAAAAAACTTCTTCGCAACATTTTGCTTCCATTGAGACGTTCTTTTGGTATATTACCATGAATGAACTCTTGATGTGAGACCATTGTTTATAAGATGATTTAAAAGCAAGCTTGCTAATTCCTAACATACTTTTCGACAAAGAGATGTATTGTGATCTCAACAGTAAAGGTCCTTTTATTGAATTGGGTTTCTTTTTAAGACGTTTTGTAAAAAAAGCGGGGTTTTTATAATTCTGAATAACCGTACAATAGACTCCCAAAGACCTCCTCTGCAGGCTTCGTTGTTTTTAAAATTTTATCTTACGCTCTAGATATGAGACTTTGTATTTTAAACATCATATAATTTGCATGGAAATCTGGTTTCTTTTTTTGACAAGTCTAACAATTTTTTTAATCTTCAAGAATTACTTTCACTTTGGTGTTCAACCAAAAATATCCTCCTTTTCATAATAACTCGTTATTTGCTAAGCGTTTAAAATTTGAATTACCACGTGATTCCCTACTTGATTATTTTAAAATGACCAATAAAAACTCGATTTACATAAAAATGAATTCCAAGGAAAATTTTTTTAAAAAAGACCCTTTTCAACAAAGACTGATTGTTAAACAATACACGAAAATATTTATTTCATTTAAACAAAAAAGCAATTATTAAGATCATATCAATTATATTTATTTATATATTATGGACGAAGGTAAAAAACATGGTTCTTTATAAATTTTTCATTTTCTTCTTTATAAATATTACATCTTTCTTTCAATATTATTTAAGACGTATGTCGCGTTTGTCGAACTGAAAGTAGTGTAGATCATCCATTATTTTATCCTTGTAAATGTTCTGGCAGTATTAGATATGTACATCAAGACTGGTAAATTTTTATGAACTTTACTTTTTATAACTCTTATTGTCTTATATATATTTAAAAATAACGATTTATATCGACCTTTTTATATAACTTTTAGTTTGACGAAATGGTTAAAACACAGTGGAAAAACGTAATATATATATATATATATATATCTTTTTTAAAAAACAATTTAAAATTAATTCTTTTGAAAAAATTTTTTTTTTAGAAAATGTGAATTATGCAATCACTCATTTTCATTTTCACCAAGTAGGTTTTAAATGAAACTTTTTTTTAGTAATCAAGTTTCAAAAATTTTTATAAAATACTTATAAATATATATATATATATATATTTAAAAAAATAATACATAATATATTTAGTATATGGAGAAGATGTTCCCGAATTCATTCCAGTTTTATTGTTCTTTCGACGTGGTGTTCACCATTTAATAGGACTTGTTAAAATAGGACTTCGTGCAATGCTTGTAGGGTCTGTTTGGTTGATTTGTTTACCATACTTTACTGTATGGGTATGGAGATTTTATTTTTGGAGTGGAGAGTACATAGCATATAGAATTAATGGACAATATCCACCATTTAGAGCAGAAAATGGAATAAATAATTCTACAAGAGAAGAAAATCCATTTTCAATATTATATTTAAAAATAGCCAAAGGACTATTATGGTATTTACCTCCTGAAGTGGAAAATATTATAAAAGAATTTGGTGAATTTACAAGGTTAGTAGTGTTATTTTAAATTAAAAAGTAAAAGTAGATTTTAATTTAATATATGTTATATTTTGATTTTTTTTTTTTTTAGTGTTTTTTTTGCTGACGCTTTTGAAGGTCAAATAATTACATGTGTTGTAGTAATTATTTTTGTGGCTGCATTTTTGTTAAGAGAATGGATAATTCAGAATACACAACCAGAAGATAATTTACTAAATGAAGAGGATCCAGATCTTCTTGAAAATGAAATGGCGCAACAACAAGGAAATAATGATAATGATAATTTAATAAACCAAGCTCATGCGATGATAGAAGATAGAGCAGCAATTCCTCAAAATAATGATGATGATGATGATGATGATGACAATGTTGCCAATTTATTGATCAATGAAATAATAGAAAATAATAATTATGATCATCATTATCATGTGATAAATGAAGATGAAAATAATAATGATGTTGAAGATTATGAAAGTAATAATCAAATAAACGAAGATGGGTTAAGTGAATATTATGAAGATTCTGAGTTGAATAGAAATGTTGATGATGTGATTGATGAATATGAAAGGATTGAAAATTACAGAATTTATGAAAATGATGAGATAAACGCAATTGATGATAATAATGATGATGATGACAACAATGATGATGATGGTATAAATGATTATGATGGTGATGATGGTGATGATTATTATGATGATTATGATGACGATGATGATGTTATAAACAATGATTATGATGATGGTATAAATAATGATTATGAGAATGGTATTATAAATGAAGATGATGGTATTATAAATGAAGATGATGATATTATAAATGAAGATAATGATATTATAAATGAAGATAATGATATTATAAATGAAGATAATGATATTATAAATGAGGATGGTGATGTTATAAATGAGGATGATGATATTATAAATGAAGATGATGATATTATAAATGATGATATTATAAATGAAAATGATGATATTACAAATGAAGATGATGATATTATAAATGAAAATGATGATATTACAAATGAAGATGATGATATTATAAATGAAAATGATGATATTACAAATGAAGATGATGATATTATAAATGAAAATGATGATGTTACAAATGAAGATGATGATATTATAAATGAAAATGATGATGTTATAAAGATATTATAAATGAAGATGATGATGGTGTAAATAATAACTATGATGATGATATGAAAATATAAATAAACAGTATACCCAGAACATCCAATAAAATATATTCTTTTTAACATTGAAATAAAAATGATCTTGGACACATAATTAAAGTTTTTATTTAACTTTTTTGATAGCATTTTTACTCTTTTACGAAACCTATATATGGAGTAGCTAGACTATGAAGTTTGTTTACTTTTTTAAACTTTTAGTGAAATCCTTCAGTTTTTACATTTTTTTGAAAATCCAACAGTGCATGGAAAGTATTTGACCAGAATAGAATAAAATTTTATTACTTTTGATGTGAATTTAACTGCAAAAGAATTTCAAGTTTTTAAGTAAATTTTAGAATTTTACATATTTGTATTATAATACTTCTGGTTTTCATCTACTTTATTCAATTGATTTGATAGTGCTTCTTGGAATAAAAATACATAAATTATTATATTTTGTAAATTTGCAATTAAATATTATATTTCATAATTTATATATACTAAATCACAGATTAATTTATTCTATAATACACCTATAGATTCATTATCAGCTTGTAAAGTTTTTAAATGGAAAATAATGGAATTGTTAAGAATAAAAAAAGATCAAAAAAGAGAATGGCTACATTTGATATCTAAAGCTTGATAGACTAGATGAATATATTAAGATTCATAAGAATTAGGTAAGTTATATATTTTAGCTCAGAACAATTATAATGACACACTGGGAAAAATCCCCAGATACATATTTTGAATTCTTGTTTAAGGATGATTATGATGGATTAGACAAGCAAACCAAACCATTGATATGGATAAAAAGTGCCAAATCCATGATGAAAAAGAAAGATTTGATGTTTACATACAAAATAATATATTTGACCATTTTAAAGGTAAAATTTTCTTTTTTTACATAGAAACCACTAAAGGCACTTGCCATAAATGATTAGCTGGTATCTACCATTGCTGTAATAGCTCTAGGTAACTACCATTTGCTTGTTATAAATGATTACAGCTGCCTCAAATAATTACGGCTGTCATAAATAGATATGGCTATTGCAAATAGCTACGGATTCTGCGAATAGATATGGCTTCCGCAAATAACTACGACTGCTGCAAATAGTTTTCAAGATTAATATAATTATTGTCATTAGTATTATTAGTCATATTAGTCATGAGGAAATTTCCCTGAATTATTTGTGACTAAATTTTTTGAATTGTAATTGTTCATTTACAGTGTGAAAGTGCATGAAAATCTAATATATAGTAATTTTTGAAAACTTTACCCACTTTTTAAGATTTTCTTCGCCCATTTAAAGTATCTCACTTAAAATTCTCTGCCCATTTTTTCGTATAAGAAAATTTATAATTTTACCCACTTAAACATATGACTTCATATAAAAATATGATAAACTTTATTTCTATACCAAAATTAATAATATGCATGGTAATTGTTTTGCCAAAAACGTAATTACGAAATTACGAAATTAATTACGCGTCACAAGAAATCAATAAGATTGGCTGAACTTTCTGATAGGACGTTTTATTTGGTTTGATTCAATTCAGTTTAATTTAAAAATCATTACAAAAGTAAGTCACTTTTGACTAAGTGAAAAAAACAACTGGTTAATTAATATTTCAGAGCCTTGGTAATAAGTAGAGGCAGAAATATTTATTTATCATCATTAATTTAATTCACTTGTAAAAATAATTTCACACATAATAATAAATAAAATAAATTCTTTTAAAAACACTTGTAGTTGGAAATTAAACAGTAGGGTTTAATTATCAATCTGGTTATCAGAGTGGTATACAACTCTGAGATTTTGTTTATTTATTTTGGTATAAAGCAAAGTTTTTGATGTTGATTATTAATCAGTATGGTGTTAAACAACAGTTTGTATAGAAAATGATATTTCCCATAAATTCGTAAAATTTCGTCGCCCAAATTAGTTTCATAATTACTTTTTAAAGGGGGAACGTGGTAATTACCATCCCATGTATAAAAATAGTATTAGTATATTAATGTGGAAGTGGATGCGACTTATTTCATTGGTTTTGATTGGATGGTTACATTCTGATTGTAACCAAAAGATCATTATTATTAATGACACGTACTAACTTGGATAAAAATATTTTTTTTTAAAGTTAAATATTACTGATAAACATGGAATCAGAAGTAAATAAACGCCAAAAGACGCAAGATTCCCCAGAAAATGATACAATGAATGATGATATTACTACCACTAATGCAACAGCTAGTTCCTCCAAGTCTGACAAATTCGGTGTCGTCAAATTTAGAGCCAACTCTGATAGAATAGATTTATTTTATGGCGACAGTGGAATTTCTTTAACTTCAGTCGAAGATCTTCCAGTAAAAGAAAACATGAACACTGTTACTTTAGAAGATATAATTTCAAACGTAGAGAAAATTAATTATTTTATTATTATCTTTATTATGCTATTAATACTTATAAATTGTTTTCCCTACAAAAAAAATACTTTTTTAGATGAATTTAAAGGAAATGCTCCAGATAAATTATATGATTGACCCAGAATTTTTAATGTCCAAATTACCATTTATCAAGCAAAAGACTATACCGACAACAATTGTTCATGGTCATAAAGACCTTATTCCAAAAGTGCGTGATTAATTAATTAATTATATAACTGATACATTGTGGTTTCGATTTCAAGATTTTTTTTAAAAAAATGCATGTTTATTATTATCTGATTAGGATTTTATAAATGAATACAAAAACGTAAAAATTATAGATGCAACAACAGCAACTCAAGCTCATAATTATGGTTAGTGTTATAATATATATATATATATATATATGCACATATATGTAGCGTATTGATTATAATTATCTTTATGTTCTTGAATCCATAGGTGTTCATCACACTAAGGTAATCTCTAATAAATAATCATAAAATATAATAATAACAATAATAATGATGTTGATATTAATAATAATAATAATCGATTAATTAGGCAATGATTTTGTTTTATAATAATGATACGATGAGATTGTGTATACATACAGCAAATCTTATTCCAGCAGATTGGGGTCATATGACTCAGGCTGTATATATGACACCAATACTTTATAAAAAAAGTAATAGAGAGAATTCTTGTCAGTTTGAATCGGACTTGATCGATTATTTGAAAAGTTATGGAACAAGATTATTGCATTTTTGTGAAAAAATAAAACAATATGATTTTTCATCGGTTAAGGTAAATATATTTTATATGGTGTCTTGAATATGAAAATAATCATAATATTTAAATTCATTATTACATTATATATTATAGGCGGTTTTGATTACTTCCGTACCAGGTCGTCATAAAGAACAAGATTTAAACAAATACGGACATATGCGATTAAGAGCAATTCTAAGAGATAATGTTACATTGGAACCGGAATTTCATGAAAAAAGTCAAGTTGTCTGTCAGGTAAAAATAAAACAAAGAAATTATTTTTAAAATATACAGAAATTATCTATTAAATTTATTCATATGAGTATATATATATATGTATGTGTGTGCGCGCGATAAAAAGACTTCAAGCATTGGTTCATTTGGCGTTAAATGTGACTGGTTGAAAAATGAGCTTAAAGAAAGTCTCAGCGCAGCAAAAAATAAATTAGACTGCACAGATCCAGAAATTAATTTAGTTTTTCCTACAGTGGAAAATGTTCGCGATAGGTATATAAATTTTATTATATTTACATTATTATTATTATTATGTTTTTGATACTACATAATTATCATCATACATACATTATTGTTACTATTAGTCTTGATGGCTGGAATTCTGGCGGATCTATACCATTTAATAGTCAATATTATATCAAACAAAAAGACTATATGGATCCACTTCTTTGTAAATGGAAAGGCATGGATTCTGGAAGAGATCGTGCAATGCCACATATCAAGGCACATAGTAAAATTACTCATATAAATATTGTTGTTATTTTTAATCCAGTCTATAATTCAAATGTAATATTTATCATATTTTTTTTTTAAAAATAAAAATAGACCTATACTAGAATGAGAATTGAGCGACCATCTTTTACGGGGGAAGCATCAAATGCAAATATTGCATGGTTTTGTCTTACCAGCAGCAACCTATCTAAAGCTGCCTGGGGTGTTCTACAAAAGGAAAAAACTCAACTTTTCATTAGTAATTATGAAATGGGGGTTTTAATCTTTCCAGAACTATTCAATGTAAAGTATTAATTATTATGTTAATTTTTATTTTGGGTGTAAAAACAACATTTTTATATACGTTTATATATATTTAAATAGACAGTTGATTATGATTCGGTGTATTTCTTGAACACCACTATACACGACTTGAATCCGAAATTGCCTTTGTACATTAATGAACTTGTCAAAAAACCATTCGAATCATTACCATCTGAATCATCATCATCGAAAAAAAGAAAAAGGCTTCGAGCACATATACAAACTTTAATTGTTCCGATTCGTCTCCCGTATGACGTGCCTTTGACTCCTTATGATTTTGAAAAAGGTGACGAGTGTTGGACTTGGGATAAGCCAAGATCAGAACTTGATTGGCTTGGAAATACTTGGAGGAAATAAAAATCATTAATATTAACATTAAATAAAATTGATGCGATCACATGATTTATACACACGTGATTTGTTACTATGATATTCTCCATTTTATTTTCTCATTTTCCCATTCTTATTTTGCTTTTATAATATATTATAATAACTACATTAACAAAAAACGCGTTGTTACTCTTTTTTTTTTGTCTTGTGAAGGAAAAGTGAAAGAACAATAATCACAATTATTTTAAAATAACAAAAAAAAAAAAAAATGATAGACCAAGAGTTAAAAAAATTACTTCAACAATATGAAGATCCTAATGAAGTAGAGGAACTCATTCTTGATAATAAGAAAATAATGAACCTTGCTAACATTACTACTACTATTAATAATAGTAATAATAGTAGTAAAGATTTTACACCACTTAACGAGTTGATTAACCTTAGATCTCTTTCAATGAACAATACTCTCCTACACTCTATAGAAGGTTTTCCTACATTATCAAAACTTAGGAGGGTACAGTATCTATATAATAAAATATAAATATACAGATTATAATTCTTTTAAAAAATATATACTCACATGTACTTATATAGCTTACAATGGCAGATAATAAAATTGCAAGTGGTTTAATAGCTTTATCACAGGCAAAACTTGAAAATTTAAATCATCTTGATTTGAGTAATAACAGAATAAATGAATATGCAGAACTTGAGCCATTGGTAAAATGATTTGTTTCGTTTTCTTTCTTTATTTCTATATGAATTTTTTATTTTGTTTAAGAATAATGATTAATATTAATATACCAATTTATTAAATCAAGAAAAACTTAACGAATCTTAAACATTTGAGTTTAATTGATTGTCCAGTAACAAAAAGGACAAATTATCGAGTCAAAGTATTTGAAACCGTACCGCAACTTTATACACTTGATGCAAAGACTAAGTAAGTTATTAATAATATTATTAACACTATTTATTGTTTTGTGGAGCTTTGTTAAATAATAATGATGATTATGATACAACAATAATAACAAAGGGATGGAGTAATGATTGATTCTGAAGATGAAAGTGATGTAGATGAGGAATATGAGGAAGATGATGTTGCGCAATCAAATGGTCATGCAGGTTAGATTAAACTGGTAAAAATGTTTGGATTTGTAAACCTTGAGATAAATTAATTGGGAATAATTTATCATTTTCTTTTTTGTTATAATAATAATAATAATAATAATAATAATAATAATAATAATAATGACAGATTCTGCTGATGGAGAGGAAGGTGATGATGATGAAGACGAATTAAGTGAATTGGAATCAAGTGGTTCCAATGTAGATGACGAAGGAGGATCTGAATCTGAACAAGATAAAAATCAGGTAGAAAAAATCATTATGAGAACTAAATATTTGTATCATATTAGTATCAAGCCATATATATATATATATAATGTATATCATACTAATGAATGAATTATTTATTTATATACAATATTTGTAGGGAGCTAGTGACGAAGAAGAGCCAGTAAATGACAACTTAAATGTTGAAAGTGCAAGTAAGCCAAAGGATAAAGGAAAATCAGTCGCATTTCCAGAAGATTTACCAACAAGAAGTTTTTCAGAGGATGAATCCGATGACGACGACGATGATGATGTTGATGTTGTTGATGATGAGATGGAAGGCGGTGTTAATTATTTTTTAAAAGATGTTAGTAACCAATTAATATATTGTCATTTTTTATTAATTAATAATATCATGATACATATTATATATATGCACGTGTGTATTTACATATTTAAAATAGGTAATCTTTTCTGAAGGAGATACTGACGAGGAAGATTACCAACCTGATGAGGAGGATGAAGAAGACAACAGTGATGATTTATCAAATTGTAGTGATGATCTTGATCCAGTTGATATGCCTTCAACTAGTGCAGCTGCAGCTGCATTGCCATCATCAAAACGTAAAGTTCGTGTTGAAGAAAAGGAAGAAAGTGAGGTGGTGGTGGTGGTGGACGAGGATGATGATGATGATGATGATGATGATGATGATGTGACAAAAGTATCTACAGATAACGATGGTAATAATAAGGGTAAATCGAAGAATGTCAAAAAACGAAAGATATAAGTCCTTTGAAATAATATTAAGAATAATAAATTGATTATATTAGTGAGTTAATAATAATGGGTTGGAAATTTTTTTTTGATATTATTATATTTCAAAAAATTTAATACTTATATTACATATACATATGCGTGTATATAGTATTACCACAAAAAAATTTTTAATGTATGATAGCATTTACACAATGGAACATTACTATGGATGAATTTGTTTATTTATAGTTATTAAATGGTTGTTGAATTGATTGTAATATTTTATGGTTGATTTATCATAAATTATTTGTCATTGACTATGGATCGTTACTGTTAATAATATTAAATTTAATTTAATAATTATATTCACATTACATTATACTTTTTATCATTATCATTAAATTTATTAGCATTGTAAAAAAAATAAGTTTAAATTTAAGGATACGGATGATTTATCAAATATGTAATTGAATTGATATGGTGATGGTTATTACTATTATTAAAATGTACTTAATATACAAATACTGTTTTTACAACTTTAAAAATAGCACTAAAACCTTTATATGATATCGTATTCATGAATATTCTTATTAATTAAGACATTAAATTATTTACAAAATTGTCTTTTAATTATTCTGCTGCCACTAGTTGAACGTCTTTTGTATTATTTTCAGATGTTAACGTAACATTGGTTGTCGAGCTGTTTAAAATAGGATCAGTCATTGTGGTAGTTGTTAGTGGTGATGTTGCTTCTGGAGTAGAAGAGTTTGATGATACAACAAAAATTGAATTTGTTGTCAAGTTATGAGATTCTGAATGATTATTTTCTCTGAATTTTGTAATTTGTTTTAATCACATGTATATAAAATAAAAAATTAGTACTATTATTAACATGTAAAATATAAGTTGATTTTAAGGGACTTTTTTGAAAAACATACTCGGCATTTAATGAGGCTAAATTATTATCGTCATTTTGTTCCTCGTGTTCTTGATGTTCCTCATGTTCTTCATGTTCTTCATGTTCTTCATGTTCCTCATATATAACATCATTGGATGATTCTAAAGGTTCTTCTAATGTATCCTCATTCCAAAGTGGTAACCACCATCCACCTCTACTACCCTCTTCCGCTTTGATAAATCCACGAAAATTTACAAGTCTAGAAAGGGCTGTTTTATTTTCAAGTTGAGAGAAAAAGCCAGAAGATGGTAGAATACAAGATATATAACCAAATGAATCTTTTCAAAATATTTGGATCAAATGATTTTAGTGAAATGTTTCAATGATTAAAAATTACAAGATATAATTATCAATCTTTTTTTGTTTTTTTACTTACAAAAATATCCCGAAAATAATCCACATAAAAAACTAACAAACCACATACGAGAGAACAAAATTACCATTATTAATAGTAACACTATTGGATAAAAGTGTGCTGGAACTTTAAAAAGTCCAAAAATACTGTAATAACAACAATTATTATTTGTTTATTTATGATTCAAAGGTATAATTATATCGAACTTGAAGCTTAAATTAATAATTACTCTCTCTCTTTTCCAGCTAATTCTCTACTTTCCCATACTACAACTCCAAATACCCAAGTGCTTAAACCTCCTACCATCATTGATTTATAATCAAAAATTAATGAGCCAATCAAATAGAACGAACCAGACATTATTGTAAATATGGTTATTAGAACATATAAATATTCTAAAGTTCCAATTGTATGCTCAATAGTTGTACTCAATGGTAAAAAGGCAAGCAAATTGAAGAGGATATGACCAAGAGAAAAATGCGGTAATGGATAAGTGAACAGACGCCATACTATTTTATTGATTTAATAAAAAAACCACGCACATATATCAAGTAGTTTTTAGCCAAATTTTGTATATTTATTTATTGGGATTTATTTTATGAGTTATTCTTTAAATCAAACCTACTTTGTCCTTCAAAGAAACTTTCAGGTTCCAAAGCTAAGGCATTATATATTATATTACTGCCAGTAGCATCAATTATATAAAAAATTATAGAAATACAAGCAATTATGGTTGTTAAAAGTGGTAAAGACAATATATAAGATTTAAAACTGGAGGTAACCGTTGAAAATGAAGGTATGTTTCTTTGAACTTGTGACATATTGACAAAGATCGCGTAAATTAAAAAATTTTTTTTAATAAATTAAAAATTACAGAACAATTTTAAATTTAAAAAGTTCAAGATCACCTGAACAGTTATTTAGGAATTTTCGCAGGGCAAATTCAAAAATCGATAGTGGTTTTTAAAAATTTTTAATGATAATCAGTTAAATTTCAATAATTCAAGAATTAAAAAAAACCATCATTGCAAAAAATGGATATAAATGAAGATATAGTATCGCAGTTGAAAAAAGAAGAAGCAATAAGAAAATTAATAGATTTGGTAGTGATGTAATTAATTTTGTTTAATTATATTTATGTTTGTATGCACACTAATTCAGAATCACTTTTTTTTTGTAACTTTAGGTCAATGACACTAAGGATCTTCCATTATATATTAATTTAATTAAGCTTGACGGGGTAAAAAAAACACGTAGAAACTTCTTAGAACAAATTTTCAACCCTATACTTAAAGCTAGGACACTTGGTTCAATTATTGATGAAATTCATATATCCATTGACAAGTTATACCGTCTTGATATTTTCAATAATTTTGATGTATTACTTGATACAAGTAACGACCCATTAGCACAGAAAGATGCAATTGATGTTTTATTGTCGGTAAAGGAAAATAAGAGATTTTTTATAAAAACTGGCACAGAAATTGGAAATGATTCTGGAAGTGCGGTAAAACCTTTTTTTTCTTTTTTTCCGATGACATGATCAAATTTTCTTATTGTAGTGATGAGATATTCATAAAATTTTAGCATATGATTAAGGAAGCTTTTACTTTTATAAATTTTGTAGAATTTGTCATTGACTGTACGTAATCTTTTTGGTGGCGCCGAAACATTGGAAGCATATATGGCAACTAGTACTCAAACTTCACATATATTCCAAGTGAGAACCTTATATATATATATATATATAATAAACGTAATATTTGTATCATATAATTTTTGTTCACATATTATTTAGTTTTGTTTAGCAACACCGATCAATGGAAATCCAGATTCCAAAATCGACATTTCGGCGTTTAGAATGACAAAAAGTAATCAATCATACAGTTCTCATGATGAAATCTTAAAAGGTTCTGCCTTAAGATGGAGAGTAGGTTTATCATAATTCTTCAATTTTTTTAAATATAATAACTTATGTATATTGCTTTGACAACAATAATAATATCTGTCCTTTTAAAATTTAGGGAATATCAAAATTAGGATTTCATGAGTTAAATTATGGTTTTATTTGGAGACAAATTTGCAATATTAATAATGATGCAACACTAAGGTATTTGATTTATTATTAAGATCTTTTGCACATTTACTCTAATCAAATTAATTGCTTTAATATTTATAGTATACGCGAATCTGCAGGTCATTCACTAAAATCGTCCATAAGTCATACTTTTATTTATGATAGTCGTGATGATATAATGCTACCATCTACTGGCTATTACTTAAAATTATTTCAGGTATTTTTACGTTAACTTATAAAATAAAATACAAAGTTGCTTGATAATCTCACGCACACACACACATATATAATATAGGAAGTTGCTGGATTTGGGGGAGATGTAAACTTTATTAAAAATGAAATAGAAAATCAAATTAATTATCCACTTGGGAAAGGCTTTGTATGGTTTATATGACAATTTTCTTTGTTATATAATAAATATAATAATAAATTTTTTTTTTGATAAAATCTCAGATTTTTAGTGCTTCATTAAGAAATGGAATTTTATACCCATTAAAAGACAAATCAAAGATCAGTGATAGATTTTTCCTTGGAGGTGCTCAATCTGTAAGAGGATTTAGTTTAAATGGTCTTGGTCCAAGAGAAGATAAAAGTACGAAATAATTAATTTATAAAGAGTTAGATTAATATTGATTATTTAGATTGATAGGTCGATTGATTGACAAACTGACTTTATTTTATAAAATATTCCAGAGGATTCTTTAGGTGGTGATATTTATTTAGCGGGCGGGGTTAGTTTATTCACTCCATTACCAAAGTTAAGGAAGTATCCTGTTAAAGGTCATTTATTCGTAAATGGAGGAAGTTTAATAGAATTTGATCCTCGTAAGTATATGCTTGTATCTTATTAGTATAAAAAGATATTTATTTATGTTATATGTATAAAAAACTTTTTTTTAGGTAGAAATTTTCTCAACAATTTCAATAATCTGACAAAAACACCTAGCATATCTGGTGGCATAGGTATTGCATACAGAAATAGCATTTTAAGATTTGAAATAAATTTTTGTTTGCCGTTAATTGCAACAACCTCTGATAAATTAAAAAGGTTTCAGTTAGGTTTAGGAATAAATTTCTGGTGAAAGATAGAAAATAATTAACTATTATTTATTATTCTGTAATAAAGTACAATTACACTTTTTATGGAATCTTTTTTCATTGTTTTCAATAACCTTGTTGGGCAATTGATTTTGTCAGTACTTGAAATAGTTTAGCAAAATATTATTTGTAAAATATGGAAAAAATAAAATAAAGGCAGTAATTATAGATCCATGAATGATATTGTATAAGTTTTTGATTTTTAGTTGCGTTGATTCCTTTTAAATATGCGATTTTATGCTGTACTATCATTGCCTAGAACTCAAACCATCTAAAGTTCTTTGCAAATTTGGGTCCATACTTTCCGTATGTGAAATGAAGTTGCCCATTTTTCAATGTTTTAAGTGAAAGTTGTTATTAATAAAACACAAACATCAGATAATTTTTTAAAAATAAGTAGTTCGGTAAAAGCTGTAACCCAAGATGTGTACGCACCAAGATATATCTAATGTTTGAAGAAATTATAAATGATACAACAACTATTAAACGGCGAGCAAAAATAATTGTATATGACCAAAACCTGCAAGTATACAATATTGTGGGCCATATCACATATGGTTGGCTCGGTCTAAAGACCTCCTATTGCTGCGCCATGCCCTCAAATTTCAAAAATGGCGATTTCGTGATTTGTTCAAAAATGCTGATTTCTTGCCATCAATTTCGCCAAGGTTTTTTAATTCTCTTAACCCAAAGGATGCATTTTCTGATGTTGAGTACATTAAATTGATAGATAGATGTTTAAGCATTAAAGATAATATAAATTTGAGTTTTGAATACTGGTCATTGCTTGTATATTACAGTCAGTGCTTGATATAAGGAAGAATTGATTTTTGGCAAAAAAACTTCACTATAATTAATATGCACACACATATATGTCAATCCGGGGCAAAAATGTGTAAAAACTGACGAATTGAAATACCAAAATATCAACATACAAAAAAAAATAGTGTGACTTTAAGAACTACTCAAAATTTGACCATCCATCATCATTAAGTCCTGGAAAATAACTTGCAAGAGAGTTGAAGTAATTACCTTCTTTATATCGTATGCTATATATAAAAAAACCTTTTTAAAATATACTATAATGTAAGTGAACATTTTACATACAGTATATAAATAACAATTTAATAATAAGGCATATGGTTGGTTATTCAGTTATTTCTTGATATTACAGTAATGTCTAGGACTTTTTTTTTCCTTAAAAAATAAAAGCACAATTCTGACATATACAGTGTCAGTATATAGATCACAGAAAACTTAAACTTTCACTCCTAATAATACCTACCAAAACCCACTTGATCGACTTGTTCGAATTTTACCAAAGCAAAAGAAAAAAATAAAGCAATATATCAATGCAAAAAAAATATATGTCTCGTAAATTTGTCACGTTTGATAAAACAATCGATCTTATTCTGTATTCTATGTTAAAGTTGAGATTTATTATCACCCAATACCCGCATTAAAATATTCAGGAACAATCTCTTTATTGTCTTTATTTACTTTGTTTAAAGCGCTTTGATAAAAGCGACAAATGTAATTAGTGCCACGGTAAAAGGTAACAATCATGGAGCTTTGGTAAAAAGCCATGTTTACTTGTTTTAGTGAGCAAGCAAAGGTTTGGATTAACTAGTGGGTGTTAATGAAGTATTGTCCAAAGGTTAACCAGAAATGCTGGTGGTATTATTGTAATTGTAAATGTAAGGCTGTTAAGCAAGCTACTCAAGCTGTTTTATAAATAAACTAAAGCAAGTTTGCAATCGGTTGGCAATAAATTGATCACAGGTGAATAAAAGGAACTTTATAGAAGCTTCTGAGTTTTGTAAAAGGGCATCTTTATTTATTTACAGTTATCTGATACCATTAAATGTGCTCAGGATTCATCTAGGTGCAGGAAAGAGGCAGTAATCGAGAACCAAAGTAAATTTGTACACTAGTTAATCAACAAGCACCAAATTATTGTGAGTTATCTGCAACCAACCGACAAGAACAGCCCAAAAGTTAAGCCATACATATGTAAACTCGATAAGCCAAAACTTTCATCCCTTTTTCTTAATATTTAAGCAATTTAATTCGATAAGTCGGTTTACTTGATAAGTTGGTCATATGAGCTCACCCCAACATGACTGACTTGTCGAGTTTACATATGTAATTAACCATAATGATACTAACAAGAATCAAACAAAACTGTGAAAAGTTTATTATTTCAAAATAATAAGGATAAATAAAAAGCTAAATAAAAAAATTTATAGAGATTAAATTAGTCATTCATCAATTCTTTCTTCTGCTATTGGTACTAGAATCTAATGTTTATTAATTAATTAATTAATATTGTTAGTAATGGATAGTAATTTTCGATTAATAATTACAATCAAGATTATTTAACAAACTATTACTTGTATAACTTTTAGATTTAGCAATCTCTTCATCTAATATTCTGCTTGTATGATATGCATCTGGATGTGATTTGTATGCTCGTTGTGAATCACTACCACTACCACTAGTAGTATTATTACTATTATATTTATAAATTTTGTTATGTTTATTTCTAGCAAAAACATAAAGCTCTCTACAAGTTGGTCTTTTTGATGGATTCACATCCCAGCACCTCTGCATCATTTGCACATAATCTTTAGGCATTCCTGGTAATATTGGTGGTCGTAAACCTTTTTCACATATATTAAAAATCAAATGATGATTATGAGCTCTATCATCAAATGGTGGATGACCTGCAAATATTTCCCACATTAACATTCCAACACTATAGATATCTGTTTCTTTTGTGTTCTTTTCACCCCTAAATAGCTCAGGTGCAACATATGGTACAATTCCATAGACTTTATTTGATGATTCATCATCAACTGGTCCACATAATCCCAAATCTGTAGTATAACAACCACCTGCATCCATAAGCATATTACCACTATGTAAATCACAATGGATTAAATCTTTCTGATGTATATCATTTAATGCAGCACATAAAAAATGAAAGATTGTAATTCTTTCTTTTAATGTTGAATGATTGTTTTGTAAATAATCCCTTAAATTTCCCTCTGGAGCATAACCTAAAACAATTGCATAATTTCCATTATCTGGGAATTTAGTTATACCATAACAAGGATAAATCAACCCTGATTTAATTTTAGAATAATTCATTGCCTATTGAATATAAAATCAATTAGTATTATATAATACAGTATTATTTATTTTGTTTTAAATGACAACTACCAACCTCATCAAAAAAGCCTTTTCCTGGATTGCTTGAATCATTTAAACTTTTTAATACTACATTTTGCCTTTCTAAATAAGTGAATTCCTTTTTATTTTCGTTGTAATCAACTATTCTTCCTCTTGTCCATGTAGCAGTAAAAATCGAACTAAATCCACCTTCTGTCAACTTTGTTATATCATAAAATTGCTCAAAAGGTATCCATTCTAAAATAAAATATGGCAGAGATGATTTCATTTGACATTGTTGAATAAAATCATCAATTATGTTATTTCCAGATGTCCAAGTGGTGAAAAGACTCTGTAATTGTAAACTGATACAACCTTCACAGAATCTATCAGAGTATTTTGCCAATTTACACTTGTTACATTCTTTTGGTTGGCCCAATTTATCTCTTGTATTTTTTAATTCAAAATTATAAATAAACCTTTCCTTACAAAATTCTTTTTCGTTTTCAGAAAGCTCCCTGTTTTTTTTTGACTAATGAACAAAAATAATCTTTTCTATTTTCTCTTTCAGAATTGACACTAGAGTTATTAAGTATTTCACCGTAAATTTTATCTACAAAATCCTCTCTTTCTTGTGATAACGATGATAATAGTTTAACATATGACATTATATAAAAATATAATATATAAAATTCGACTTGGAAAGGTTGCCGTGTTACGTACAGTTCCTTTCGAAATGTCGTAATTTTTGTGTAATATTCTTTTTTTTTTTACCCAAATTTGAATGCACGGGAAACATTCTGTTATAAGGAAGACTCGTTAAAGACTTGAGACGGTAAATCCGGGGCGGTTACGGTAACGAATCACAAATTTTCTAAACATTTTGTTGTTAAACTTTAGTAAACCGAATTGTTAGGGAAGAGTGAGATCAAAATCAAAAGGATAAAACTTTGTTATAAGTTGGTTTTTTTCCTTTTTTTTTGCTACGTTGGCTTGAAATGATGTAAATGCTCCAAGGCGAGGCCATAAGTTTTTGGTCATTTCAAACGGTCCGAAACGTCAGAGCAAGACAAAGACCAAATGATAGACACCACGCAAAAACATCTAAAGCGAAACACGATTTCCTTTCAGCCAAGTATCTGCTTCACTCAACCTTGACGTTTTGAATAAAAATAGATAATTTTTTGGTTGCCAAATAGATATAAATGGGAATTCACATGATATGGTGATGTAAAAATAACCACAACCATTTATCAATTTTTGGAAAACGAAAATATTTTTGCAGCCAATCCAAGGATCTACAACAAGGATTTAACCTTATCATTTGAGCTAAACCTTCTTACCGGTAAACCATGACCCAATCTACTAATTAAAATTGGGATTACACATAACCATCCAACCACCAAGACACCCTGTTAAAAGGTTGAACCTCATGTTTTGAGAATTGGTTAATATTAAAATATAATAGAAATTGACAATCCTATTATTCTGATCAGTGACGTTACTGAATTATGGAAAGCTTATAATATTGAAACATTAGTCATTAGCCATATATGATATATTTCTTAATCAAAAAAAAAGTAAAGATGAAAGAAACAATAGCTGATTTCTTTACAACTGTTTTCTTTTTGCTTATTGTTATTTTTTCGTCCCTTTTAATTATTTTTTCGTCCATCATTATTTCTATTATTTGCATCATTCTTCTTCTCTTGGCTTTATATGAAACTTCCTCTTGGTTGACCTTCAGGTATGATTGTTGTTTTCTATGATTTCTATTTATTAGAAAAGTCAAAAGAATTTTATTCATAAATATCTAACACAATAGACCAAAAAGAATGATGTATTCCGCTTTTAGTGGGAAAACGAACAACGAAATTATTCAATGGTCCAAGCAAAACGTGAAGATTATGATCTTGATCCTTTGGTAATGGTTGTAGAATGGAATGAGTGTGGTTTGTTGCAACAATGGATCAAAAAGAAATATTATAATTACTAGTATGTTTAAAAATGATTTTAAAAAAAATATTATTTTTATTTGTAAAGTTTTTTCTAATTTAATTTTTCAACAGGAATTTGTGCTAATTATCCAACATCCATTCGGCAGTTTTTATCTCCACGTTTCGCTATTCCAGCAGTTGTACCTACTCTATCTGAATCTCTTTTTTGTGCTGATGGTCTTCATGTTCTTCAAAAATATTTTAATATCGTTGATGATCTCCAAAGGCATTATGCGTTCAGAAATGTACCTTCATTGGGTCGTGTATATCTTGTATCAGTAACAAGAGCAAATGTTGCAGATATCCAAGAAGTTCATAATGTATTTAGTATTAATTAACGGTATCACTGCTGAACACACTTCTAAACCAAATTTTACTAGATAGACATGCATTCCATGCAATTGATCTGGTAATTCTTTTAAGTATAATAATATCCTGGTTAAAATAAAAAACAAAATTATTGTTTAGTCCTTTCCCTGTATGTGAACACCTATTTCAATTATTATTATTATTATTATTATTACTAAAATTTTTTAAAAAAAAGTTTTGATCTGGTCCATTGGCCAATCATAGAATATGTCCAGGATTATGCTTTCGCATAACTGGATATATTAATATTAATATTGCCAAATTTTATTCTTACTCCATATAATACATCAAATTGCTATTAAACGTAACTGCCTCAAATATAAGTGGCGTATTAAAAAGTAAAATTTTATTTGCCGTGATCGACATCATCTATAAAAATTTCTAAACCTAGTTCTTTTTAAAAAACGACAAAAAGTAAGTTTTTATTTTCTTTATTAACAAAATTTCTACTCGATGATGAAACAAAGCATTTATCAATAGCTGGAATTACCGTCTGAAACCCAATGTTGAAAGATAATTGCACCATAATATTTTCTGAGAGAAAGAAAAAAAATTTTTTCTCTTTAAAAAAATTTTTTTTTTGTGAATAAACCAACACTAATAAATGATTTTTATTATTTTTTTATATTGATAAAATTAGAACTCTTTGAAGTTCCAGAGGATCAATGAAACAACAAATGTTGGAACAAAAAACTTTTTTAATTTATTAATAATGAGTTAATAAACAACTATTAAAAAAATCATATTTATTATTTCAGTTTGATTTTCTTTTTCTCAACATTTCTTTTTGGCTTTTTTTCTTGAGTTTTTGATATTGATGATTTATTAACAGCATTATCATTATTTTGTGATTCTTCATTGCTTTCAACTTCATCGTTTTCTTCTTCTTTGCCTTTTCCTTTACTTTTTTGTTCTTTCCAATCAACAGGATTTTTACGAAGTTGGCCAATTGGATACAAATCTGGAATTTTATCAACTACTTACAATATATTTTTAATTAATGAATAATTATAATGTTATTCTTATTATTGTCCCCATTAATGATTAATCTATTTACCTTGAACAGACCCATACTTGTTAATTTGAATTAATAAAGGATGGTCACTAGAACTTTTTTCATACCGATCATTATCCTCATTTCTTATAAATAAAGTTATTAATTCTTTATCATCTTTATCGTCGTCATCACTTAATAATGAATTCGAAACCCACAAGTTTCCTCGAAGATCGTACGCAATATCAAGTGGATCAATACTTGAATATAAAATTGTTTTAAACTCAATAGATTGATTGGTCTCATTCCAATTCAAGATTACTACTCCAGGAAATTTTTCTATAACCAAAGCGATGTGTTTTGAAATTGAACTGCTTGTGATTGTGGTCACAGCAAATTCATTATTATTGTACTCTGAAGTTAATAATTTTTTTTCGTTTTGTTCTTTAATCTATAAAGATTAAAAAATATCAATAATTAAGAATCATCAATAAATAATTAATACATTGTAAACAGCAACAAAAATAATAAAAACAACAATAACAACAAAAATAATAATTATTACTTGATTTTCAATAATACTTTTAACGTTTAAAGATTGTAACAATTTTCCTGAAACATATTCCCATAAAAAAATATAATCATCACCACCTGCTGACAACAAAAAATCAGTTGACCAAGGTAATATATGCAATTTTGATAAAAATCTGCAAAAAAAAAACAAACAAAAATACCTTTAATTGATTTGAAACAACTAATTAAGTACATCATTACAATTTCTTAATTGTATATGCTTACTGTGTATGGCCTAAACAGTATGATTCTATATTATGACCTTTTGGAAATCTACTGACTCTTATGTGTTCATCACGGTCAGCCGTTATAATAAATTTATTATTAGGAGTTAAAATCTAAATAAAAATAAAAAAAATTTATCAAGTTCTTCCCTTTCACTCAAACACAAATAATCTATTAATATTACAAGTATATATTTTTTACCATATCAGTGACCATTGAGACATGACCTAACAATAAATCTACAGCATTCTGATTGTCATTTGATGCGTTTATTGGATATCTTGCAAAAGAAAAAAATCAATCAATTAATTATAATTTTCCTTCCAACACTAATAACTTATCTAATTTATTTTTTAACTACCTGTAAACGTCTCCAAATTTGTCTGCCGTAATGATTTGTGATCCTTGGGAATTGAATGCAATTGAGACCACACGTTTAGGCACGGGTCTATATAACATAAGATCATATCATATTTCAATTCAATTCAATTAGATCTTTCATTCAATTATTTATAATCTAAAAATATTTGTCTAAATAACATGCCTCGAATTTATCAACCTCCAATTGTCAATACTCCAAACTTTCAATAATTTATCTTCACCGCTTGAAGCCATTAAAGATTCATCATTAGCATCATCATCATCTGCTGATTTTTGATAAAATTCAATTGCTCTAATTAAAGTTTCATGTGCATCAGTATTAGGTATTATGAATTTAGGTCGCATCTCATTGTTAGAGAATAATGGATGTGTAGTAGATATTATCACTCCTGTACTATATATACATGTAGAAATAATTGGTAAAGTTATTTATTGATAATTATAAAACAAAAATTATTATTCAACCTTGTATCTATAGCTTGAAAATTTCCTCCAAATACAAGTATCAACAAATCTCTTTTAGGATGATGTAATAATTTTGTAAATGGCAATCTAAGCATTGTTTTTTCTTCTATTCGCAAAAGAAATATAACCCACGTAATGATCTACATATCAAAATTATGATCAGACTGATGGCCAACTAGCCAACGAACGATTAATTATTGATTAGAGAAATTATTGGCATTATTAGCATCCGGAAATTAATTTGATGTAAAACTTGCACCACCGTAATAGCATCTTTCAAGTAGTAGAAGTTTGGAGGAAAGAATTTTGCCAAAAACCTCATTGTGAAATCCAAGGAATGCCAAGATGTCTTCTCCTAATCATTTGTTTGGTTCTCCACCTTAATGTCTATATACTTATTTAATAATATTTGACAAAGATAAAGGCTAAATATTTTTTATTTGTATTGATTAACGCAAGATATGATGAAAAACAAATATGAATAGGTAACCACAAAGTCAGGTTGTAGTACTTATAAATGAACTTATACCGTGCAATTACTCTAGTAGGACTGCTTTACAAAATCCTGAAAAGCAACACAAAAAGGTAATGAATGGGTCAGGGAATTGTTATTAGTTTAAAGAAATATCTATCTATCAATTTTTTTAATTGCAAACAAACATTCGATTAAAATTGTATATTTCAATAATGTATGAATAAATTAAAAAAATCTAAAGGAACGCGTTAATAATAATTACGATTGAATGACTTCAAATCACCACCAAAATCGAGGAATTGTTTCTTTATAATATATGTTTACTTCAAAATTTTTTTTCGGCATAGATTGTTAATAAAGCCGAAAATAATCTGAATTGCAAGTAAAGGTAGAAATAAATGTCCAAATAATTACGTTATTATAAATATTTGCATAGTAAAAAATAAGTTTTTTATTCCTACATAAATGATTAGAATAATTAGATAATATAAGCAAGCAACAAAAGATAAAATATTATTATTAAAAATTTCAATGCTGAATAATATTGAATATAATTCAGCTTTCTTTTGAATTCTAAGATCACTCAATCCGATCAAATATTTAATGAGATAGAGCGCGTTTTTTTTCTGAATTTTGAAAAATATTAATACTTTCATTTTTACATCAAATAGGCATCCACCTGCTCATAGTACATCTATTGAATAATTGATAAAACATTCATCAAGTATATTTAACAATCATTCAATCGTTATCGTTATACTAATAATAATAACAATAACGAATAAGAGGTTTTTATAAAAACTCGCATATACATACAAACCGTGTAATTAAAACTTTTTTATTTTTAGTTGAATTGCCTCGATAATAAAACTTAGTCTTGTTTATTATTTTATAAAGAATAAGAGTAAACGACAAATAGCAAAATTATAATAATATATTTTTGCTAATTTTTTTCTTCCGATTCTTTAACAAAATCATCAATTTTTTTAAATTGCCAAGACCATCCTGTATCATAAAGAAAAGGTCTCAGATCAAATCTATTATCATCGACACTATAAGATTCTGCATGATAAGAAGGTGTTATCGTAGTCATTTTATGACGATTTAACGAATAATAATAGTAGAATTTTTTCACTTTTTTTGATATCTATTATATAATAATGAAAAAAAATAATTGAATTGATTGATTGATTAATGAAAAGATTTTTAAAGATGACTGTTTTAAATTTTTTTTTTTTACTTCTGTTGGTGATAATTCTGAGCTCCATTCATGAACTAATTTTGTAAACATTGAGAAAGGACCACATCGATTTAATTTACGTAATCTACCAAAGACAGATAATTCTGCATATGACATCCCCATATCGGCCTATATTACGACATCAATTTGGTTATCCTTTTAAAAAAAAAAATCTTCATTGTCATTATATAAACCATATTTACTTCATCAGATTGTACATAATCACTAGTTATTGGTTCAAGTTCTGCTGTTGGTACGGCATTAAGAAATCTACAAAATAATATGTAAGATAATAATTTTATATTCAGTAAAAATTTTCACTGACTTAAATATCATACATTATTATAATCAAATATGGTTCATGATTACTACTCAACTCGTCCAATATAGAAAGCCCAAATTCATTTCTTGCATATTCTATAAATTTTCTTAAATCAATTTTACTTATTGCCCCAATTGGATTAATGTCAGCACTCGAACAATCATATTTTGTTAGGTAACCTCTTAAGCTAGATTTAATAATAATGATTATGATTATGTAGTAATTAATATAGGATTTAATGATAACTACAAAAAATAAAACAACAATAATGGATATGATAGATATGATAGTAATAACAATGATAATTACCATTCGTCAACATTGGAACAACCAAGCACCAACAAAGAGCCAGTAAGGTTTCTTACCCATGGTAATAATTGTGCAAATAAATATGATAATACCATTCTTAATCTTGCCTTAATTTACATTTATATATATTTTTAAAATAACACTAAAATGAAATTTTTTGAATAGATACAAGAAAATTTTTTTAAATTACTTGAATATTTTGCAAAGCAAGATTTTCAACATTGCTTCCACCATATACACGAAACTTTGGTGTTTTATTAGTTACCATTGTAAATAATGTTAATATACAAGTTATAATTGTATCAATATTGAAGTTTAAATGATAACTATTAATGATAAAAATAAATAATAAGCAAATAAAAAATTTTGTTTTAATAAATTAAAAATTTAAAAGATGGTTTTTTGATTTACCTGCCTATAGAATCTGCTAAATTTTTAGCGCGTTTTCTTGTCTCTTCACTTGAATTCTCGGTACCCATATAACTTGTATGAAATATTCGACTATATTATTCATTATATATATATATAAATGATGATAATCATTATTATTATTATATATAAATTTTAAATTCCATTGTTTTACTTTGATAATTCTCTTGGATCAGTTGGAATATAATTAGAATCCAATTCTTCACCAACAATTCTTCTGACATCACTGATAACCTTTTTATCTATAAAGATATTATTAATTTATCAATAAATAAAATTTTATGGATACATTCAATACATATAACATATATAACAATACATACTTCCATTCGAAGCAGCCTCAACGACAAGCCGACACATTGAATAAACAATAATTGCTGTAGCACAACTATCAATTCCACCACTAAGAGGCAGAAAATAACCATTTGTTTTTGATCTACGTAAATAATCCCAAAGCCAACAAGCTGGACCTAACCTATTTGAATAACAATCACACAATAAGTTTATTATTACTTGTTATTTTTTTCTTCAAAATAAATTTTTTTTAAACCCACGCAATTTCTTGCTCAGCTGTATGATAAAATTCTTTGATCGGCTTTGTTGGTTTGATTTTTGATTTAATATTTAATTCCGGTTCAGATAATTCTATTGGAGCTTCTATGCGAGTATAAGTAATTGTGTTGACTGCTTGACAACTTCTACTAATGTTTGATCCACGATGAGATCTAACATCTTCAACATCAATTGTTGCTGTCAAGACTTCCACATCTTTAAGTGAAAATTGAGACCCTTGAGCAACTATTTTACCATTTACAGCTATTAAAGCACATCCATCATAATATAAACGATCACCATCACAACCTTGTTGATTAGCATATAAATAGATTCCACCATTCTTTTTTTTTAATATCACCAAAATGTATATGTGCAATTAGAATCAATATTATTTATGTATTTGAGTGTAAACCAACTATTAACTATGTACCAATATACCTTTAAAGTTGCACCCTTAATTAAATCAATCCTTGTATATAATTTGCGCAATTCATGATGACTACCACTACTGTTTGTAAATATTTCTACGCCATCTAACCCCATATTAATATGTGGACTAATTAAATATAATTAATAAAAGACAATAATCGATATTATATTACATATAGACACATGCATTTATAAATATCATTACCTATTAGGAGTAAATAACTCTTCACATAATTCTATTCCAACACAAGTATCTATAGTAGAAATTACAGCATCACCAATTGGAACTGTTTCCTTAAAATCCATTTAAAATATATTGATTGCCTTTTAGACTTTTTTATATAATTAATGTTTAAAATCATTAATTAACTATATTTACCTGTCCAGTAATTTTTCTAATAATTCTGGGTAAATAATGATTTTCGACATGTCCAACTGGTGACCAAGCAGTAAAATAACGCATCTCGCGATAATTACCATCGTTAGCTAAGAATAGTTTTGGCCTAATCAATAATATTTTTCCATCAAGAATTATCACACGACAATTGTAATTGACGTTTTTATGAACTATTGGCCTGTAAATGTATATAATGTTTATTTGTTTATTTAATAATAAAAATAATTATAATAAACAATAATGTTGAAATGATATTAAAAACTTACATTCCAATATCAAGTAATATATTTTGTGAGTATTCATGAACTAAAATCTTTGCCAAAATTTCCCATGAATGTAAGTACGTATCTCCTAACAATATTAATGATGATAGTTGATAATATTAATGTTGATTAATTAATTATCAATCTTTAAATTTACAGCTTTGTCATGAATAATAATACCTTCGAGAAAGTGATCATAACAACCATATCCACTTTTTTAGATAAAATCAGACAAATTATATAACAAACATTTTTATTAATTATTTAAAAAAATTTATTAGCAAAAATTTGTTACGTTATTTCAAGTTCAGGTCCAACACGTAATCTAGCACCGTGTTCTTTTGCAATTCTGATACTCTCAAGTATACGTTCTAAATTACCCTCAAAATCTAACGCCCATTGATTTAAAGAACAAGTTGCAACAGTTATTAAATGACCCATAATTTAACAATGACAATAATAATAAAAGATGATTTTTATTATATTTATATCGTTTATTATATTTATTAATTATTAAAGAAATTTTATTATTATTATTAAGTGATAATCTTGTGTCATGTGACAACATTCATAAAATTATTTTTTTGGAATTTCAACAAATCCAGGAAAGCAATCTTGTAACGTTTTACTATGTTTATTGTCTGCATGTTCGGATAATCTAGAATATAATTGAATTATTAAACCATATAAAATATAATAATTGTAAATTTTTGGGTTAAATACTAACGCTTTTGCTCTTATAGTACATAAAAAAGTATTACGACAAACTTGACAAATTACAGTTCTTGCGGCTTCGTTCTAAATTAATTCAATCAATCAATAAATAAATCAATCAATATATTCGATATTTAATAAAGTATTAATAAATATTTAAAACTTACAGCCTTCAATTGACTGCTTGTATTTTTTGCTCCATTTGTTTTTTGATTTCTTTCTCTTTTATGTTGAGCTTTTTGGCCCTGTAGTTAATAATCAATTGAAAAATATTATTTTTAAATTTATTATACAAGAATTATGTTTAACAGATAAAAAAAAAGATATTTATTCCAGAAATTCGAGATCAAACATTCAAGAGTAACAAAAATCCAAGACACCTTTAATAACTTACATTTCCCATCTTTCTTTTCTTCAATAAAATAAAAACAAAGTAATAAAAACTTTTTCTTTGGCGAAAAGAAAAAGAGTAAAGATGGAAATGCAGTTAAAAATTTTTGGGTTTTTTTTAAAGTTAAAAAAACATTTTTATAAAGGTCACACATTAAAATTGTGTTATAGTTACACGCGTTTATGTCAATCAATAAAACAGGCTCTTTAGCAGTAATTACATGTCTGGTCGTACCTGGACTTAGCAAAACTTAAACACAATTTGTAGAAGAATAAAAAGAAAGACTACTTTAAAGACTAATTAACTGTAAACCAAAATCCAAGAGATCACCATTTGATTTGGATGTTGTCGACAAGAAATCAGTTGTGAATCGCTTGGTTATTTGTCATCTGAAAATACTAGCGGATCAAATGTTGCCAACTCTCTTGAAATCTATAGTAAAGCCTTTCTGGTCCAACAAAATTCCATATTTGTTTGAATAATGATTTAATTAAAAAGTCATATTTGCAACTGTTGGTGAATGCTTGGGAGTGGTGGTTATATCCGTCGGATACCAGCTATTATTATCCGTTCACAAAAATTTGGTAACTATAACCGACTGACTATTCAATCGTCAAATAAATTTGATATACGGGCAAAAAAAAATTTTTGTCTTGGCCCGTAAAGGGGTTGAAGTTATGATATGAGCTGTGAACTTCATATAAAACAAGCCTCGCATATTAAGTAAAAGTAGTTCTACTGTAGACAGTAAAACTAGTGCTGACCAAAATTGTACACCAAGTAAAAAGTTTCTCCTCATAACATAATTGTTTTTTTTGTTTTTTTTTTTTTTTTTACGCTACATAAATAAATATACCTTGCATGCAAAGTAAAAGTTGTTCTACAGTCAAATAAACACGTCTATTTGTTTTTTTCAATAGTAGACAAATAGTCAGTTTTTAAAATTCGTCGTTGTAACTTTATCTTAGTATTATCCGTCGGATATCCGACGGATATAACCACTACTTGAATTACTATTATAAATTCTCGGAAAAAGTGATGATAAAACATGGAAATGTTAATAAATAATATTAAAAAGACATTTAAGTTTTTGTCATTATTAAATTATGCATTAATAAAAACCCGATTGTACAGCATTATTTTAATTTGAGTTAGTTAGTTTTTCTGCCATACTAATATTTGTCTTAATATTAATACGTTTTAAATTATTATGAAAAATAAAATACACAATAAATTTTTTGATCTTTTTTATCTTTTTTTTATTTTAATTGGTCTTTGCAAAGTCTTTAACAGTGGGGTAAAAATTTACCACATGACTTAATTAATATATTTTTATTTTAAATTTAATTTACTAGAAATGGTCTTTCTTATTAATGAAGACAAATAACACTTGTATATAATATAAAAAGAGACGGAAAATTCAAATAACTCAAAATATAGTAATAACGCAATATCCAAAATTTTCAAATAAAAAAAAAAGACTTTGGAGAATGGTTAGAATCATAAATGATTACACGCTAGCTTGTAAAAAAACCGATACTGTGGAAACGTGTTGGTGTGATTTCCGTGTAAATATTTATGAATGTCAACAAGAAAAATTTTGGATAACGATTAACTTGATAAATTTACCATTTTGTGTTCTAATAACGACTATTTCAGCCATAATGTTGTTTCATCTTATTAAATTCAAGAAGCAATCATTTTTCTTGTCTTCGACAAGAGACAGGGGTCTATTAAGACCAAGATCAATTCATACTTATCATTTATTAATAATATTTTATCATTTATGTAAGTTTATTAAAAAAATTTTTTCTAAAAGATGAAAGCTTTAATTTAACAATCAATCAATCAATTAATCAATTAACGTATAGTTATATCAATTAACATTACTTGTTTAATACTGGAATTATATCCCAGCGTTTTGTGGGCAGAAGGTAACGTAATTATTACTAAATAGTGAGTTGATGTTAATATTAAGACATGCTAATTATAAATCGTTTTATTATAGTTGTACATCATTTATCGGATGAAATGCTAAGCTCACTCGGAATACTTTATCTCATAAGTTTAGGTAATGATTAATAATAATAATATTTATAATAATTACACTCGTTAAATTTGCAATATATTCATTAATTCATTCATTCACTCATAAAATCAAAAAGTATATTCTACACCAAGTGGATTTCAATACAACTTTAAGTTAACTCGTAAGGAAGGCGATGACATCAGTTATGCTAAAAAATCAATGGATATTAAGATTCTTGATATTATTGGTATATTGTTGATGGTCTTGCCAATAGCAATACAATTGCCATTAGCAGCTTTTGCTGGTCATGAAGCTGACATCAACAACATACAATTTGCCGAGTTATTCTTCACTATTCACTACCTGATTTACGTTGTACGTGGATTTACGTTTATCTTTATAACCGCTTACATCTGGTCCAAGATTTATTCTTTGCTTAGTGGCTATATTAATTGTATATATAAAAATGATTCCACTAAAAATATTCCTAGTATTAGGAGACTAAAAACTACTAGAAAAGTTGTAAGTATTATTATTATATGGTGGTAGGTTAAGTGAGGTGGTGGTGTAATATGTTAATTAATATGTGTATACTGAAGCTAACAAACACACATTTAATTTTTTCTCCTAGTTGAATATTCTTATGTTAAACCTAATTATTGGTTTAATACCCAAATTTATTGCATTGATATTTTTTTCTCTATTATATAAGAGAGAATTAATATTTGTACACGGATTAGATATATTATATTATTCAATATGGAATATTCTCTTACCAATGAATTCATTCATTACTCAAATTATGATGATTTATTTGTAAGTAATTTTTATTATATTGATAATTGATTAATTGATTATATTGATTCTTATTGATTATATTGATTCATTCATTCCATAAATTTTTTTTTCTAAAGATCATGGAATGAGTATAATAACAAAAAGAATGATCAAAGCAATGATAATACTATTATTACTGTTTAGTAACAATAATAACAATAATAATAATAATAATAATAACAATAATAATGAATTAAGCAATAACGATACAATAATAATGAAAATAATATTATTAAAAATGCAATAATAAGTATATATACACATATATATTAATTATTTAATCAATATATTGATTACATTCTACATTATACCACTCTTTCTCACCATTCTTATTCCACTTCAAAGCTGTCAGCATTCTACCCTTGACACATCCTGAATCCAATCCGAAGCTATACTTTTTAATATCTAAACCTCTTGACGCGACATGCCCATAAATTATATATTTAGGATTTATAGATTCTTTTTGTACCTTGTTCCAAATTCCTGACCACGGAACTCCTTCCTTTTTGGATTTGGTTGGTTTGCCGTCATCTTTTATATTTCTCTATTTTTTCGTTTTTTTTTTTTTTTGTTTTTGAACATGTTAATAATATATTTATTTAAAAATTTAAAAAAGATTATGATTTAATGAACGAATAGATTTCTTACCATGTTCATTATATCGAATGGATCTTGATCCCATAAAGATTTTTCTGGTAACAAGCCTCCATGTACAACGTAAACATCAAGATTAGGAATATCATAAATAATTGGAAAAGATAATATATAATCATGTAATTTCCTATCAAGTTTCCTATCAACAATGAAAAATATATGTATATACATATGTTAATTAAATTT
Source organism: Entrophospora sp. SA101 (assembly GCA_958430865.1). Lineage (NCBI taxonomy): Eukaryota > Fungi > Glomeromycota > Glomeromycetes > Entrophosporales > Entrophosporaceae > Entrophospora > Entrophospora sp. SA101. The sequence goes on along the minus strand of CAUDNR010004456.1, from coordinate 22,848 downwards.
TAAAATAAACCTTGGAATAATTTTTTTAAAATTCTCTTTACGTTGCTACTAATTTGTGTTCTGATTTAAATACAATTTCTTCGTCAATTGGTAAATTTTTTTCTTGAAAATATTCTTTTAATCTTTTATCTACAACTTCCTCCTCGTCTTCTTCCTCAATCTTCAAATCATCTAAAAATTGTTTCCATCTTAACACTTTATCTTCATGATTTCCTCTAACAACACTAACACCCATAGGTTGGAGATACCTCAACACCTCAATTGACTTTGGTCCTTTAATTATTAAATCACCAACAAATATCAAATGATCCGAATTAGGATTATAATTCAAGACTTTAATTAATGATTTCAACTCGTCTAATGAACCATGAATATCCCCTATAAATATTAAATTTTTTTCTAATCTGATTTCCGAAGACAATGTCGACATTAGAGTTAAATTGCGTGTTTTAGATGGTAGAAAGTCTGAAGACTTTAATGGGCCTTTGGTATTATCCTTATCAAAGTTCGGGAAAGCGAATATGAAAAATAATAATATTATTAATAATGATACAAGTATAAAAAATAGCCTTTTAAATGAATCACTATCGCTATCATCGTCGATACTATTGTAATTTGCATTATTAAATCTTTTTTTTGGCATTTTTTTTATTATAAAATAAATAAAGGAGGAAAAATAAAAACGATAGAGATAATGAATTCATGTTTATTTTATATGTTTTGTTTATTATTATTGTTATTTTATTTACTTTATTTATTTGTATTACAAATTTTTTTTTATTAAAAAATTTAACAAACGACAAAAAATTTACCTGTTTACTTGCTAATTAGTATTAGTATATTATCCCCTTGCTATACTTACTATATTATTAGTATTAGTATACCCTATACTATCAGATTAAATATTAGTAATACATATAAAAAAAGAAAAAAAAAAAAAGGGATTTAATTTTAATATTAAATGTATTCAACGCAATTAATTAATTAATACCTGTCAATTGCATGATTCAAACAAAAAATGGAAATAAAAAAATTGTTTAGAGAATTCGCATGTGTAATGATTTCGTCAGCTCATTTGTGAAATAAATAAATACACAACAGCTATTAATAGATGAACGTTAATCGGGTTTTATTATTATAGGAAATTGTATATCATCATGTGTTCATAATTTCTTTATTTGAATCAAAAAAGCATTTTTCTTGTTAATTATTACTTAATTGCAACTCTATTTAATTTTCCTGTTGCTGATAAACCTTCTTTTTATATTTGTAGCGAAATAGTTCTTCCTCTTTGATTTTGCTCATTTGGGAATAATATTGTTGTTCATTTATTTCGTAATCCAGTTCTGTCAATCGTTATTAACGTGTTCAGATGCAGACATAAGATTGGTTTACACATTCTTTGATGTAATCCCTCCTTTCCCTAAATCCGCTTGGCCAGCATCTTCGATGCCTTAAAATCGTTTTATTAAGAAGCTCCACAAAATCCTTGCCTTTTTCTTTTAATATATCACCGACAAGATCTATCCATGTTTATATATTCTATATTTACGCCAAATGATTGCTTTGTTAAGATCCTCCTTATTTTTAAATTTCATTCTCCTTTGTATAAAGCATTTATTTCCGAATTTAGTTACTATCTGCTATAATTTTATGCGGACCAGTAAGATTATGCAATTGTTACAAAATTATATACGAGCGTAATGTTACGGTGTGAAGATGTTAAAAGAAAGATTGGACCTGATAAAAAATTAATTAACTAAATTTAATATCTGTTATCAAGATGGTGAATGACCAAACAATAAAATTTAATGGGTATTTCCATGATAATTTAAGCAAAGAAACATGGTTTGCTGGTTTGCGTCAAGTATTTCTTTCTTTCTTTCTTCTCTTCCTGTTATCGCCGAACCAACTTCCCGATTGTTTGTTTTATTAAGTATGTTTTGGCTTGAGTATCTACCGCATTAGATCGAGTTGGGCACAGATTTTATAGAATCAAATTGTCGTGACGCCAGTAAATAAAAAATTACAATTTGCCATCCTTTATATCGAACTTTCTCCAATTCAATCCAACGACAATCGTTTTTAAAGTAAATTTGGATAAATAATTATAAAATTACAAAATTCAATTTCTTCAATTCCAAAACTCAAAGCAAATAAAAGGGGGAACATTGAAAAAAATTTATTTTTTATTCTTCTCTTTTGAGATAATAGTCATACTAATAATAATACATGTTCGATTTCAAAAATCGGAAAATCGAAATTTAATATTAATATTAATGATGCTTTCGAACAAGACAGAAAGAATTATTTGGTTAAAAAAAAAACTTGTTTATGGTTTCGATACAACGCTCGATAGTCTTCCAGGATTTTTTGATAAACATTTCGAGTTGCAGAATTATCTGTTATAATTTAAAGTTAAAAAAGTACTTGCTATTATTTAATATTAATATTAATATTAATATTAATAATTTCGATTTCGAAATTTCTCACTGGACTTTTTTCTGGGAATTTGACTTAATATTAAGATGCACATACAATTTTTACCAGTGCTGGTTCCTTAAAGGTTTTATTTCCGCATTGTCATAATATCCAGTATTATTATTATTACTTGGACAATTACTTATTTATTTTATAAAATAGCCAGTCGTGAGAACGAAATTTATCATGCATTCTACATTACAAAATTGTTTACCACAATAGTAAACGGATGATTATTAATAATCATAAGGATAAAAAAACAACAACATAGCCATTGAAGATGGGAAACTGCTCTTGGACAATTTGGAAAACTAATTTGATTATTGGAAATTACAAATATTTGAAAATTACTTCAGCATGCAAATAATATTTATTTGAAAAATTTTTTATAAATATTACTAATAATTTATGTCAGTTGATTATCTTTCTAAATCCTTATTTGATAGAAGCTTAAAAAGGCAATCATTAATTTTGTTGGTATACATCATCAATCTCGGCCCAAAAAATCAAAAATTGAAATTTGTTTGTCAGTTTTTAGTATGATGGATTTTAGCTTACCATTTTTAGTATATAAATAACAAATAAATCCCTAGTACTAGGTCTAGAATGTGTATTAATATAGTATGTTGAAAAAACTCCAACAATTCATCTTTGCTTCTATTTACGATGGAACTTTGAACCATTTGAATTTTAATTTCTCGGAATTCTTCTACATTACAATCGGACAGCCTGAAACGAAAGAATAGAGAATTTTATATTTACGTGGACAGTAAGCATGACTATAGAATGGCTACAGTAATCTCCACCTTGCAAACCAGAGTGTTGTTGTTCGAGTTGCAAGGCACATATATCTTCAACTTCACATTAGATGGAAGACAGCAAAATATATTCCCCAGAGAGATAGATGATTCTATATTTTGAGATTGCTACAATTTATTTATTGCAAAAAAATTTTGCCGATTTAAAGACTAAATTTTTTATTTTCACCATTTGAACGAGTACCTACCCCTTTTTTGATGCAAACATTAAGATATTTCAAAAAACCATTAATTGAACCGGAGTCACATCTCAAAGCATCGGTTTTAAATTAATGTCACTCTATGTATGTATGTTCATACCTGGTTGCTGCAGCATAATTGTTATAATGGAGAGCGAATGTTGATTTTGTGGTAAGATTTCCACCAATTATGTTTGGAAAAGCCATAAATGATGGCGAAATAGTTTTGTTTCGACAATAATTTCGACGATTAAGGTTCAAACATTTCGAATATACCCTAACAGGTTTCGAAAAAATTAAAATTCGAAATCAAAATCGAAAATCGAAATCAAAATCGAAATTTGTAATCAAAATTCGAAAATCGAAATTAATAAATAAATTTGCATTAATGTCTTTAAAGTGCTTTTATTTCAATTTTTTGAATTTTGATTTTGATTTTGAATTTTGATTTTGATTTTGAATTTAGATTTCAATTTTGAATTTTGATTTCGATTTTGAATTTTGATTTCGATTTTGAATTTAGATTTTGAATTTAATTTCGCCAAGGGTATTTCGATTTCGAAAACTTGTGTGATTTTTTCGAAAGTTTCGAATTTTATCAAATGACTTTCGCCATCATGTATGGGAAAAGCGTGAATTAATTGATGATAACAATTGTTTATTATGTTTATGTGGAATAGTTTTACTAACATATTAATTTAATTAGTGGATAATTTTGGTTTTAAATGTTTATTTATTTTATTTAGTCGAAACTAATTAAAGATTTAGAGCTATGTTTTAACACAAAATTTTAATCCATGTAATCATTGATTGACCAATCAAAATCGTGAATTTGATAACGTAAAAATAAATGAATTATTTATATTAATATGAGAGTTAATAAAAATATTCGACAAATGGTTCAAATTTAAGAAGTTGGAAGAAAGCATGCGACAAACCTTCAAAATAGTCTAATAAATTAAATTGTGCTACTCGAAGATGTATTTAAAGGTTTGAAAGTATACGAATGACTCAAATTTATGCATCACGAAAGGAATATTACCAATTTGTCTGATCCACACACTCTACTAAAAAACAATAATTATTATCAATACTAAAATATTCAATGTCGATATTGTTACCATCACTATCATCACCTCATTTATCATTAGTACGATACATAAGCCGACGAAATGGACTGTCGACGAAATAATTTTCGACGAAATGAACCTTCGACAAAATAAACTTTCGACAAAATGAACTTTCGACGAAATGATTGTCGATGAAGTGATTGTCGACAAAATGAACTTTCGACGAAATGGGTGTCGACGAAATGATTGTCGACGAAATAATTTTCGACGAAGTAAACGGGACCGCATTTCTGTAGATGATATTGAAGATTGGATTTAGTCCTAGTGCACAATATGCAAAAAATGTTGGCTTGATCAATCTCGCGTAAATTAATTGCCAGAAATTTAAAATTAATTGGATTAGTGAAAATAGGGAGGACACGCACACACACTACTAGTGACAATATCTTATATCTTTCAAATTTCCTTTAAAAAACACAAAAAAAAAACATGCCAATGTTTATAAACCTAATAATGTCCTTATTACAAATATATATATAAAACACCTAGAATTCAATAAAGAAGGTTCGTTAAGAGAGATAATAACAATCATATCAATTGTAAGAGAAATTATTCCACTACCACTATTTGTTTTTTTTTTCGCGTGCTTACATAAAATTGTGCAATGTTTCAATTATTACATACTAATACTAATAATACCCTAGGAAATTTCTCGAATGTCTTAAACAAAATGCTACTGACTTGATGTATTAGGAGAATTAGATAGTGCAGTTTATGTTAATTATACTATTGGATTAAATATGAAATCTCTAACGATTGTAAGTAAACTTGAGCAATTATCGCTTGCTCACTTGTTAACCAAATTATTAAATCACTAACACTTTGTTTGAATCCAGCATTCAATATGATATTGGAAAAATAGTTAGAAATTGGAAGAACACGACAAAGAATTTAGAAAAATTGAAAACACGGTAAAGAATTCAATGACATAAAAAACTAAATTGAAGGAAGGTGGTTCTTCTAATGCGCACATAAACTTTATATTGATTAACTTAATATGATATCATTTAAAGATTCATTAAACTTTTTTTCCAACAGTATTGACAAAACAGTTGGAATTTGGATTCATCAAACCATACTACTTTATTCCATCTATGGTTCAGTCATTATTTTTTTTTAACCAAACTTTAATTGCATTTTTTTTGAGAGTTTTGGATAAATATGGCTTTCCCCCCTTTACTTTCGACTTGAACCATTTCTCTCAAGTATCCTTCTAAATGTATTTCACACATGCTAATTTTTTATTTTATTAAAAAATATGCAAAAAACACAAGGAACCGGTAGTGTAGGAACACGTTGGGTAAGTACCGCCGGAAGAGGAAATTTTGAAAAAATACTTTTGAGCCGAATTAAACCTCTTCGGTAGGGATGTTAACGGTTAGATTGATTGGACTGGACCGCGATCTGGACCGTGGACTGAGTCGGTCTGGTCTTAAGTATCAAAGACCGTTTGGGCTGTTGATTTTTTTTTATCATAAAAGTATTTATTTCATTTATTTGTTAAAAATATTATTTTATTATCTCATAATCCAATTCCAAATTTATTAATACATCCAAAAAAAAAAGAATGTATACAGTTTTATATAAATCAAAATCCATTAATTGTTTCTATGAATTCTTATTTCATCCGATACAAATTTTTCGAAATATTCGTTTTATTCGAATTATTATTTTTATCTGTTCTATTCGAATCATTATATCTCCGTGATCATGTTTACCACTCCGTAAATGTTCAGTTTATTTCATAAAAGCAGCATGATTAAGTAGGCAATCCGGATTTTTTCCATGATGTTATTTATATTAACTTGTAAATGTGGAATTAAAGCTGAATGTGAGAATAGGATTTTATAGTTCTGGAGTATTATTGAGTGACTGATAAACTTGCAAATAAAATGGGCATTTTTTTTTTCTTACAAAACATTTTATTTGTTAAATATAACTTGATTAAAACATACTAATGGAAAAATCCATTATTATCTTAACATATAACTACTAGTAATAGTAATAATAATAAGTTTGATATCCCGGGACATTTTGGAGCCAAATGCAAATCACGTAATCGTGAATGGAGTAATGGAGTTGTTAATAAACTGCAAGTCCATTTAAACACATGAATGTGAATATATCAAAAAAAGTTATATGTATATTGTTGCAGAAAGAGATGGTATAAGTGAATCTTTGGAAAATGCAGCATATAAAGCAAATACACTACTTACATTACTTTCAAATCAATTACAATTCTGTTCAGAGATATGGAAAATTTCAAACAGAACATGGACTGGTGTTAACTCAAAGCTGTCAAATCACAAGGGTGATGTACCCACATACAAATTTTCGTGTTGCTGTATGTACATTACTAATCCATAATAATCTTTCAAAAATTTACCATTTTATCATGTAGTAACATTTAAAGATGGGAACCGCAATTCAATTTCATGTGCTGCAACTAGCCTCAATTAATTGAGGAGCCATCTTTAGTAGACCACTTGAAAATTTATTTATCAATTAAATTTATTCAAGAATTTATCCATTTTATTAATTGATTTATTTATTCAGTAAATGCTCAGTCATTTATCCGAGTTTTATCCATTTTATTAATTGATTTATTCAGTGAAACCTCCATTTTAATGAAAACGGAATTATAGATTCCGTGAATATGATACATTTATTATTATGGAAAAAACACGGAAATGTATATTTATTAATATAAACGGAAAAAACATTGAGACTAATCACGGAGTAAATTTTTACAGGGTTTTATTCATTATTTGTTTTATCTGTTTTATTCGAATCATTTGTTTTATTCGAATCATTTGTTTCATTTGTTCCATTCGTCCATTTGTTTTATTCGAATAGAAACCCTAAGTCTGGACCACGATCTGGACCGCGGTCTCGGACCGATCCTTTGATTAGACTGACGGTCTTTGGACTAGACCAGACCGAACCGGACCGTTAACAACCCTACTCTTCGAGTAATATCCCGAAGCGTATTTTTTTCTGCAAATATTATTATGCATTGTGATGTTATTTATCGGTCAAGACACAGTGTTGTCTAATCTCTTTTTGATGTGTCTAAATCAGACGGTCTTATTTTTCGGTCCTTACACTTACATAATAAACAAACACGAAAACTCACGTTTGCATTTTAATTCAGCAAATAATTTATATTATCGAAAAGATAATTAATTGCCTTCCTGGCCACATACATACTCATAATTAATTACTTTATATTAATATTAAGAAAAAGCAAGTATTTAAAATGATATTTTTTTGCGAGTAACTCTTTTGTCGATTCGTTCAAATGATACCAAAAGGTTCGGCATTACTCTATAAACAAAAATAAAGATTTTTAACAGATAAAACCTTTTTTCCTTTTTCAAAAAATAAATTTATTAATTTACTTACAGGTAATTTATTACTTTGTACTTTATAATAACGTTCCAAAGTATCAAGATCGTACATTTGTTGTTTATTAATGATATTAACATTAATTCCTTTTACTCCATATCCGCCGCAACAACATATTCTATAAAATAAAAAATATATGAAAAGTTTTTTTTTTTTCGTCAAATTAAAAATTAAAAATATATACATCATACCTATCTTGATAGTTTTCCTTTTTAAAAGGCAAATCAAATTGTATGCAATATTTAACTGGATAAAAGGCCAATACCGAAGCAAAACAATCTAAAGTAATTGTAATTGATGATTTTGTCGATTTTTTGTTCCAGAACGATTTGATAATTTCGTGTCTTTCTAATTGTTCTGTAGATAAATGCTAATTATATAAAAAAACAACAATTATTATTTGAAATAATACGACTATAAACAGATATATAAATACATATAATAATTTTACCAAAGCAAAAATATTAAACTTATCGTGAAAATTGCCTAATTTATTGAACAACCAATTGACTCGATCGCTATTATCACAGAATATAATGATTGACGTTGATGCATTAGATGAAGACATTGTTGTTTTTGATGAAGATGGTAATGGAGATGACGATAATTGTCTATTATCATCCATGTCGTCATTTTCACCACTACTTCCACCACTGTCATCACCGCTAATTTCATCATTACCACTGCCATCATCATCATCATCATCCCCATTACATTCATCGTCGTCATTATCATCATCATCATCATAATTACCAACATTAAAAGAAACTAAAACCATTTTTAAAAATTCAAAAAGCGCATCTAATTTTTGATCTTCTTTATCAACAATCGAATAATATAATCTCAACCCATCTTTAATATGTGACGAGTCATCAATAACAATATGTGGTTCTTGTAAAATTCTATTTTTAATGTCTGCCAAGGTAAAAGTTGTTGCCGTGGTCATTAGGACACGCTGAACTCTTTGACGATCATCAGTATCATATCTTCTTGCAAGCCGAAAAATTATGTCAAAGGTTTGTGATCGAAATGTACTGTTGAACATGATACAAGAATCTTCGACCACTACCGTTTTCACTCCCGAAAAATCGATTCTTCTTTGACTTATTAAATCAATCAATCTGCCTGTATAATATAATTTATGTGATGTAAGCAGGTAGGTGTGTATATATATTATTAATCGATCAATCATATTATATTAAATCCATTAAATTCATTTATATCTAAATTATTATTTATTTTTACCTGGGGTAGCAATAATAATTTGTGGACTATTCATTAATCTTTCGATGTCTTTTCTTAATGGAAATCCACCAACACACGTGAAGCAAGAAAGTTGTAATTCTTTTCCAAGAATACTAAGAAAATCTTGAATAACATAACAGAGATCTTTAAGATGAATGATAACAACGGCTTGACAAATTTTTTCCTCGGGTTCAATTTGTTCAAGGATAGCAGTCAAATATGTTAAAGCACGCTCTTCACACCGTGGAACTTGAATTACGCAATCTTTACGTGTCAGCAATGCAGTTATTCCTCGTTGTTGCAAAGGTGTAGGTTTTGCAATACTATGTAATGTTGGTAGTGGTGATGATTATTGAAAAAATATTTTTATTAAAAACAATTAATTAATAATAACAACAACAACAACAATAATAACAATATAATTGATGAAGATTACTTTAATTCGCGAATTCCATTCAATACTTCTGGTTTAAGTTTCATTTCATCAAAAGTAGTCACAGCTGTCGAAACTTCCCAATTATCTTTTAACTTTTCACGTTGATTATCACGTTTATTGTTGGCTGTTATTGCTTGCAAAGATTTTTGTTTTTGTTGTTGTTTACTCATGTTTTCCGTTGTAGTAGAACCAATAGCATCTCCTCTTCGATTCTACCATCGTCATCATCATTATAAATTATTTTTTATAAAAAATAAAAATATAAATAAAAATAGAAAAAGATCATCAATTATTATTATTAAAAATATATTTATACTTGAAGCTTAGAGGAAATTCTAAAGTTTTGACGAAATGGAGTTCGTAATCTATTGGATAATGATCTTGGTATATTTGCAGCAATTTGGTTAGATTTTTTAAAATCTCTGGATTCGCTTTCATCACCAGATGTTAATGATTCATCTATGTATATGATATTTAAATGATGTGTGTTTTAATTAAATTTTTTCTTTCTTTGCCAAACTTTTTTATTTACTTTCTAATAAAAAAAATTTTTTACCAGGATAATTTTTAATAGGTTCCTCTTCAATATAATCATCGTTGTTGTTAGAAATCATAATCAAATCATTATTATTCTCATCGACCACCAAGTTCTCAAAATTTTCAGTTAATTGATTAATATCTGATTGAAGTTTTGGCAAAATGCTTAATGTAGTTGATTTTAATTCTTGAATTTCTTTAAGAATCAAAGTAATATTTTCTGCGTTTTTTTCTTCCATTTTTAATTTTTTTGTTTAGAAAGAAATTAATTTTTGATGAAGAATGAATTTTTTTTCAATGATGAAAATATTTTTTTAGGTTAGTAAATCAAAAATCATGACAAAAGTTAAACAAAAAGTAAAAAAAAAGAATTAAACTTTTTTTAAACTTCCGATGAAAATTTTTTATGATACATACAAGGTTTTTTTTTTCGTTCTTAATAATAATAATAAATAATTAAAATAATTGATTTTTTCTATCTAAATCATAAGAATATTTCACATATCATTCTTATGCATAAAAAGAAATATCTTTACAAATTTTGTGATTTCTTCGTTCGCGTAAAAATGAAAAATTTAATTGAATTGATCGACACAAATGATAATCATATATATATATTTGTTTAAAATTATCGATAATCAATAATTGTCACTTTATTTGGAATTCATAGTTGAGAAAGATTATGACCTGTAGTATAAATGGCATTTGGATGATAGAAGGATCAAATGTGGCTCATCCATTTCATTACATTAACTTATCAAGGTATTCTTTAAAATAATTATAACTTTCATGATAATTTACCAATTTGTCATTTACAATTACAATTTCATTTGATCCCATGCTTACATTTTTTGGAACCAGTAGTAAAATTAAGCAAAAATCAAGGCACCAAAAATCAATAATAATATTTATCCAGCAGTATCAAGACAATGAGGTAAATCTAGAGATCCAGTATGGAATTATTTTAATGCAATAGAAATTCCACATGATCCTCACCTGTCAGCACAAAGTAAATTTTGCTTCAAGCCATGGAAGCTTCTGACTTGAAAGGACATTTGGCTCTGAAATGCTCATTAATGATAATATAGAATCTGCAAATAAAAGGTAAAAAGGAAATATTAGAAATAATATAGATCTACATTCTTATTTTGACAGTGATAGAATAGATGCACCAAAAATTTCAAGAGCAAATCAAGAAATGGTTCGTTTTTTTTTTTGTGTGGAATTCCTTTTAGTGTTACAGATTCACCTTTCTTCTGTGATTTTACAAATCTTTATGCAGTGGTTATGAACCTCCAAAACATACCATCTTGTCTAATCATCTGTTAGATTTTGAGATTGCCAATATAGACCTTAAAGATAGAAAAAGAGGTGTGTGATTCCAAAAATTTGACTTTAGGTAATTAATTTTTAAGTAAAATTTATTAATGTAAATTTATAATAAAAATTATTACAGAATCAATTTTCTTTTTAATTATTTTTATGGTTTTATGATAAATGATAAAAATTTTTATTAATAAATATATAATACTTTTTGTTAATTCTATTAATGGGATATGGGATGGGATATGGTATTGGGTTGGGTTGTTAGACGGGGTTGGATGGGATGGGGTGGGATTTTAAGGATTTGAGTATGGGCGGCAGGTATAGCAATGAGTAATTTTAATATTTCATCTTGAAAACTTACAGAAATAAAAATAAATTTGCAATAGAGCCATACCATACCAATATAAACTCATAGAAGAAATAGAAAAATTAAACTTCATTGACATATATGATATCTGTAATGGAATAAAATCACCAACTTATAAGAGTAGAAGAGACGCCTCAAGAATTGGTCTCCGTTGGATATCCAATAACTTGATCAGTGATCTTTTGTATTACAGAAATATCCTACGCAACTATACAACTCAGATCATAATACGATCATCACTAAAGCTCCGAACGGTTCGGTTTCGAAAAATTCAGTTCGGTTTGAACCGAAGTATTCAGAGATTTAGGCTAAAAGCTACTTGGCAGTTCCTAGTATTCTAATTTTTGCACTCTTAAAATTTTATTTTGATATTTTGCAATAAAAAACTAGAATTTTATTGTAGATTGATAAATGTGGAAAAAAATACAAATAACATCGTATGATTTGCAAGTCAAATCTCGGCCGTGCTTTCATGCCACTCCATTACATTGGTGATAATAACAACAACAATAACAACAATATTAATACTAAGATTCATTGAATATTTGCTTGATTAGAAACATCCTAGTTATACGCGATGTGGCGAATGATAATTCGCTTAAAAAGACAAGTTTCAATCAGGCGATCAATTATTATTATATCATTATAAATTTTATATTTTGATATATATCATTATGATTTATCTTGATATGTCATTATGATATCATTATCTTGATATGTCTACAGTATTAAATATGAAATCTTTCCGTTTAAAAACAGCAAACATTTTTATTTATGCGAATAATCCAGGTGGAACTTTTACTATACACGCACGTATTAAACTCCGATTTTTTTAAATATAAAAAATGAATTCGGAGAAATCTGATGATAACGCAACTTGATGCATTCCTATGATAATTAATGTAATGGGCGAAGAAGGGAATGAAGTTGCAGACGTTCTCGAGACTCTGAAGCATTCAAGTAGTGATTGATACCATTACCAAATCCAAATGTAATTAAAAAACTTTTTGAAAAAGAAAGTTTAGATTGCATAATTTATGTTCTAGATGTTGTAAAAAAGATCGACCTATTGCTGCTGGACAGAATAAAAATAAAGGCGTTCAATATTTTTGATATTAAATCTAGTTTACAAATTCATTTTAAGAAGTTTGAGCATTCTCCCTTTAATGATTCCTGGTTTATTTTCAGGAAATGCCACAAATTTTTGCTAATTGACGACTTTGTATAAAAAAATGGTACTATACTTTTGTACTTTGAAATGATTTTTTTTTATTTTGCGTTATGAAACTAATGTCAAAGAACATATTTATGTATTTTTTTTCAAGAACATCGAAAAAAAAGTGTTTACTCTTGGGGATTTAATAAATTTATTCCAACTCTATTACTATTACTATTACTATTACTATTCATAATTGAATGATTGATAAACAAATAAATAAAAAAGTTTTTTTCTCAATATTTATGAATTGATTGTTTATTAGATTATTATAATAATAAATTAATGAATGAAACAGACTAGTTAGAATTATAATTAAGAAATTATGCTACGAATAGAAGCATTGTTTTAATTAATTAGAGCTGAAATTTCAGCTGCTTGTTTTTTGTGATGTCGATTAAATCTAGATATTATTTTTAAAACTTCAAACTATTTCAAACTCTGAATTATTTTCGAAAATTTAAACTTTAAACAACTATTTTGAAACTCTGAAATTGTTTTTAAATCCCGAAACTCTTTTAAAATTTCGAATCTCCAGAACTTAAAAAAGAAAAATAACAGATACCATGAGTAATTAATGTAAGAAAGAGTTCGATTAAATCTTTTTCAAAAACACATTGCAAAAAAAATTTCAGTTTTTTAAAGATTTATCACGTGACTAGGATATGTGTATATTTTTGCAGATCATTCTATAATAATGATATTTAAAAAGATTGACATTTCACTGATTCATAGACGGATCGTCAATTAAGTTTTTGAAAGCTAGCAAGCATAAAAAATCCTAATGCTGTAAAAGGAATTATCATTTCCAAGATTTATTATGTCTTCGCAGACGTCGGAAACATCTTTACAATTGATGTCCATCCTTTTGTTCTCTTTTTGTGGGATGTAACTGAGGTGGGGCATATGGACTAATATTACGTAAACGTACAATTTTCCGAAGTATATTATTGTTTACAGGCATTATTAATATTAATAATAATAAAAATTTTTTTTTTAATCCAACATATTTAACCAAAAAATTAATCTCTGATTAAATAAAATAAAATGGAAACTATATTTGGAATACACCATGACACAGCTAGTCTAAGAGAAAAAAATGACATGATTCAAAAATCTAAAAATAAAGGAATTATTCTTAATGTTAGTAGTAGCAACAGCATTGATAATAATCCTACTAGCATTATTATTAACAATGAAAAGGGTGAAGTTAAAAAACTATCAGTTAATAAATCTTTGGACGACCTCATTAATAACAAAAATGCAACAAATGCAACAATTGCAACTGCAACAACACTTAAATCACTTTTACGTTTTGTTAAATCACCAACTCTTTCTCCTCATAGTACACCTCCAACATCAGTGCCTGGTACACCTTTTGAAGAAATAAGTTTGGATAAATTGATGCTAGGAAGTTATTCAACTAAATAATAATAATAATATCAACAAAGATTCTACAACTGCGCCTTTAGCAAAAACAACAGCAACTTCTTATCATTCTCACCAACATTAATATGATCCTGAATTATCTGGAAATACAAAAAAAGTTTTACCTGTTATAAAAGGAACCAATAATGACGTTAATACTACTTTTACTACTAATAATAATAACATACAAAATTTCATTTACAATCATCCTCCTCTTCCTTTGAATTTATAATAGTAATAGTAGTAATATTAATCAAATCAATCAATTTAATTAATTTAATAAAATATTTTTTTTACCAAAATTTTTCTGCTCATTAATTGCTGGATTATCATTATTGGGTTTTGTTTCTTTGATATCACCTTCAGGAGGTAAATGAAACACTTCAATTGAAAATCTTTTACGTCTTAATTTAAATCTAAATTATTATTTATACCACTCTGCCATTATTACCACCACCACCACCTGATAATATAGACAGCTCCATGGTTGATGGAACCAGAAAATTTTATTGTTGGTAATTTATGAATATGAAATAAACCATTAAATGATGTTTGAATAAACCAAACTGGATTTTGATAATTATCCTAATATACAACAGCAATGAAAATGTAAATATAATAAATAAGAATATATAACATGATGTGGACGGGTGAATGTATTATTATTATATACAATATAATGCTACCTACTTACAAATGATTCAATTTCTATAACTGCATCACAAATATGTTCAATTTTTCTTACAAACGATGCATTTATTGGTTCATATAGATATGCTGGTATCGTGATGATTGCTGAACTATATGTATTTCTAATCAATCCTCTTAGTGCATGCAAAAATCTAAAAATATCCTAATAATAATATGTTTATAAATATATGAATGGGGTTTTTTGATAAAAAAGTTCAAGCAAAAAAGAATTCTTTTTTATTACATTAGAATTTCTAGCTTTCAAAATGTGATGCAGTAGAATGTATTCCTATTCTAAGGATGTTCCTTTTTATCAAAAAAGATAAATTAATATAAGAAAATCTGATAATATATAATATATAATTATTTAGAGACATGAATTATTCTCCTTATAATTTTTTGCAATTTAATCAAAATTGCTTCATACTGATTTTCACCATCAACATTATCTTTAACAATATTTTCTTGATTAGTCCAGTTAGTGCCATCAATCAATATAATTAGCTTTGAAGAACTCTCTAATATTGAATTTGATATTACTTTAGTGAGATCAAATAAGGGTTTCTTTTTTATTTAATGTTGAAGAAGATGTTGAAGAAGAAGTTGTTGTTAATAATTGAGATTTAAAATATTTGAAGCCTCTTTATTTTATAAATTAATTGAAACATGAACTAAAAAAAGATTATTTTTGTGTGTGTGAGAGAGAGAAGGAAATAAATAAATGGTTATAAGAATTTATAAAAATATGAATATGCTAACCTCTCTTATTTAAACTATTTTTTATGTTAAATTCAACTTTTTTTAGTCCTTTATATCTCCAAGCAATTGTCATTTTATCATCATCACCTACATCATGATCATAATCATAATCATCTACATTTTTATCACCTTTATCTTTCTTTCCTTACCAATCTGTAGCAAATAAACATAATGAATTTCTGGTACAAGAATACCTCAAGGTAATAAATTATATAGGGCATGCTGCAACAAAACCAGACAAAGTGAACATTGGTATTACCAAGAATTTCAGGGCTCAAACTTTAGTAATGTAACTATTATTATGATTTAACAATTTTATAATCTCCCTCCTTGTTTTTTTTTTCCATTGATATTGAAACAAGGTAAATAATCCTATCATGTATTGGAACATTATGAAAACATCACAAAAAAAAAAATGAATACTAACTAGCCAATTAATTGGATAGTAAGATTTTATTTTTGAAAATTTTCGCAAATAATAATTACAGTCAAACCTCGTCACAGCGGACCTCGCCACAGCGGATTTCTTGTTACAACGGATTTAAAATTTGTCCCCTTTTTTTACTAATACTAATTAAAAATATTTGTCACGGCGGATTTTATTAATAAATTCGTGCCACAGTGTTAACGGATTTTTGATTGGGAACCTTCTATATGACTACTAATCTTACCACAGCGGATTCACGTGACATATAAATTTATAAAATTATCCGAATTACTAAAATAGGCAACAAAATTTACAAAATTTTCTATTATTTGTTCAAACGTTTACAAGTAACAAAATTTTCCAAGTTTCTAAAATAATTTATCAAATGCTTGCGAGTAACAATATTTTTTAAGTTTCTAAATAATTGATCAAACGTCTGCAAGTAACAAACAATTAAATGAATTATTTGTTAAAAAGTTTACAAGTAACAAAATTTTCCAAGTTTCTAAAATAATTTATCAATACAAATAATTAAATAGATTGTATGTTCAAATATTTGTGAGTAACAAAATCCCAAGTTTCCAAATAAATAACTGAAAGTTTTTAGACAATAAAACGAACAGGATTTATTATCCTTCTCCAAAGATCAAAATTTCAAAATGTATAAATTAAGATGAAAATTTTGTTTATTAATTTTACAACTATAATCGAAAAAAAATAATGAAAAATTAATACAACCAAATATTTCATCTTATTTCAAAAAATAGATTTTTAATTCCTGCATGTATATATTAGTATCAGGTTATTATGATCTATTACTATTTATTAAAAAAAAATTTGTCGATCATGATCATCACCATAGCGGTCACAACGGATTTTTTTGGCTGGTCCCATCAATCCGCAGTGACGAGGTTTGACTGTATTATTAATATTAATATTAAGTGTATAATTATTAGAAGAAAGCGTCAAAGATAAAAAAAAGCAACATGACTGTTAAAGATGGGAGGGACAACTACCCCTAGATGATTTGATACTGGGAAATTTACAAACATTGAAGTAGATTACCTTGAATACTTTAAAACATTACAGTCATTGTCACTTTCCTCGTGTGCATAAAGGCTAATCTGATCAGTGTGCTAAATTTTCAGGGGGGACGTGTCCCTGAAGTTTACCAAAACTGCATCATTTTCAAGGACACTTTTATGAATCCTAATCTTCCCTCTCCGAGAAGGCAGAAAAGTTTCCTGTAAAAATCCTATTTCTAGGCTCTGCAACTAAGAAATTGCAACTCAGGTTGCAATTTGCTTCAAACTCAAGCGATTGCAATTCAGAGTGAGGTTGGGACTCTGAAATTGCACTTGGACTCTTTCTTTTCAAAGAGCCTGCTGTATGTCTTCTACATTCTGGCATTATGAGGAAAGCCATAAAATAGTGTATGTTCCATATAATTAATTATTTTTCTAAATTATCAGTATCAAATTCTAACGAAGCATTACCAGTTAAAAATTTACGCTAATACTAGGTTTTATGATTCCTGAAAGATTTTGTAGAGTACTTTCTATTTACCAGAACAACTTTTGCAACTCATACCAGATATTGCTAAATTAAGTTTTTTTATCATTGTTGTTGTTGGTGTTGGTAAAGGAGAAGGAAAAGAAGGAATTTTTTCATTTACAAGTGGGAGACGATGATGAAAATGTCAAGAGAGAGAAGACGAAGCGGTAAAGTTTGGAGGCAATGGATTTGAAAAATATATTTTTTAAAAAAAATGATTGCATTTAATATTTTTATTAAAGATCAAAAATCATCTTTTTGTGAGGAGTTCTTTAATATATCATTAGCAAAAATAACTCATGGTCGAATCATTAAATTAAAATATTAATAAAAGAAAAGAAAAAAGGCGTGCGTTTATTTTTTAAAAAAGTCATGTGTAAAATTCTGAATTTATTGTGTTTCAATTCATATAATATTGATATTAATATATTAACAATTCCGTGGAAAAATTCATTCTAAATTAATTCATTGTTTGTTTGTTATTTTTGCCTCAGAGAAATATTAACAATTTTATTTTTTAACCGATAATTCGCCGTCAGAAAATGATTCCAGATATGACAGACAAACAAACATAATATCACAACGATATTTATTTATATATATTTTACTTGCGCTGCCTTTATGTCTTTAAGGAAAGGACTTTTTATTATTATAAACTATTAAAATCATATTTGATCAGAATAATTTTCATTGAAAAAGAACAGTAATAGTAAATATATAATCAATGTCAATGATCAATATTTCTTTATTCTTATAAATCCATAGATAATGATTTCAGCCTGAAAAACTTGATTTTAATGGAATTTATATGAAATTAGACTGCAGTTAATATTAATTTACAATTTGGTTAGCGCATGCGCATATTACGCGATTGGTGACATTTTTTCAGTTTTCATTCATTCATAATAATAATGTATTTTTTTCTTACACAGAAAATAACTTTTCTAAAAATGTGTTACATATTTATATTTAATTGAATTCTATAAAGGTAAACGTTATAATTAACTTTTCCAACACAAAATAATTAACGAAAGTTAGCGAAAAAATACAATTCGATTAAACCAGTGTTTGGAAAGAATACTTTGGGACCAAAAAATGTTTCATAAAATTGATTGATTATCAGTTTCTTTTTTCTTATCCTTATTTTGATCATAAGCACTCACTCCCCCAACAATTTAATTAAAAAAAAAGTCACTTGATTAAATCAAGCCTTTTTCAAAACACTTCCCTAAACAATTTAGAATTAATCCGTTATTGTTTTTGAAAATGTAAAGATTCTTTCCTGACTAATAATTTGGGAATTAAGTCCTTATTGTTAATATTAAACAACCATGCCCTTTTGAAAATGTAAAGAAAATATTTTTCCTGCCACCAACAATTCGGAATTAATTCATTATCACGGTAGCAGAATTTAAAAAATGCGCAACATTACTATTATTAAACGATCTGAAACACATAAACATCCATACTTTTCATCCATCCCTTTTCTTTGTATATTCATCATCATCAGTAGAAGTATCATCATGATGTTTATTTTCATCTAAAGTGTTCTCCGTAAATTTTTTTTATAATTACAATTTTATAAGGACAAGTGGAAACTCAAAATAATTATTATTTGGAATATTAACATTTATGAATTACACAATTCGGCATTACGTAAATAAATTTGCCATGTTCTTGTTCTGATTTAGAAAGAGCTTGAAAGGCTTCTCGTAATTCTGCAAACTCTTCTTTTGGAATTTTTGATGAACAACCACAACCATAACCCATTTTTAAAAATCAATTGCTTCATAATATTCATCAGAACAATTATATTTATTATTCTCCATTCACTTAATAATAACTAGGCCCCGAAATATATCTACAGAGGTCGAGTGTTACCAAATTAGGAAATAACAGCTCAAACTTGACTTCTGTAGATATATTTCGATGTCCTTAATGACCCTATATAAATAAGTTTTATCTTAACAATATTATACCACATATTTTCAAATTAATCGTTTAGTGCCATGAACTGCTGCAGTCGTAATGTCAATAGTTATCATACTAAGTAGCAAGAAGGTATATATAGGAGGATTATTTATACGAAAAAGCGTGGTGATTAACAAATAGTAAATTCATTGATCCTTGACGATTAAAATCACTCACTCATTCTTGTAAAATTTACCTTTCATAAAGAATCAACACAGATAATAATAATTTTTAATCTTGATTATTGGTCACATACTAATGCAAGAACAGTATTTTCAAACGGGCATCACTTACCTCATTCACATTCTCCCGGTCTGTCTTAGGATGAAGGCTTCTTTGATTCCGCCCAACTTTTCTAACGCAGGATCAATTACTGTTCATGCTTACGCAAATGCATGTTGAAAAACTGACAGAAGACGCTACAAAAGAAATTGTCGCTTCCAATTAGTACCTGCTCCAGTATTTTCAACATGGTCGTGAGCGCATACCTGTTTGTAAAAATTAAGTTAATGACAAACGCAAAACCTGACCGCTAGAAATGTTTGTGCACGGAACAAAAATGTTGGAATATCACGTGAAGGTGATTTTGACCAATAAAATTTGAGGGAAAATTATTATCTTTTTGATCGCCCCTGAGGAATAGATACCATTTTTGGTAAGCTAATATAGTCATACGACCAGCCAAAATATTCTATGGTAGAACTCCTTCGTCGTAAAGTTGTAAAGTAATAGTAATAGTGAACCCCAATTTTTTAAATGTGCAGAGTTAAAGATAATTCGGCGTGATTCATCAAAATTATTATTGATTGTTGTATTAATTAGGGAAATAATATAAAATCATGTTAAAACAATTGTTCTTTTAAATTAAATTTTCCTTATTAACTTGATATGACTAACATCGCCACTCTATTATTAGTTATAAAAAACGCCTTTTTCCCAAGCCAAGAATTTTATTTTTCAGGTATTTGGGAGAAAACAGTAAAAAAATTACAACTAGAACAAAAGGGAAGATATCGTTAAGCTGAAAAGGCAATTAAGTATTTAAAAAAGAGAAATCCTAATACTAAAGTGAAAACATCATTCGAGTCAAGTTAATGAATTAGAAAAAACAATCCCAAATTAGTTAAACAAGAGAAAATTATCCAAAAGCCGAATTGAAAAATAATCAAGCGAAGGCCAAAGCAAAAAACAATAAACTTGAGCATGAATTTAATAATAAGATTTATTTGATGAAAATAGCGATCAAAAAAATATAAAAATTAATTCCAATTTTTATTTTTAATATAAATATTTACAAAACAGATAAATGCATGTGTGCTATGACGAAAAATTATTTCTCGTTTTGTGTAAATATAGATTTGTAATTAATAACTAATTTGGATGGAATTTAAAAAGTTATATAAATATTAAACAATGTAAAATATTAAATATTAAATTACTCTGAAGAAAAATAACCTTTCTTTCTTTCTTACCAGTAATAATAATAATAATAATAATAGTAATAATAATAATAATAATAATAGTAATAATAGTAATAAAAAATGGCCAATTCAACAAAATGCTTCAAAATAATAATTTTGCTCATAATGATTACTACAATTTTTATCGAACCAATTTACACGTCTTCAATTATAAACGATCTTAACAAAAGACAATATCCTAGTTCACAAGAATCAAAGGTACCAGAGACCTCACAAGTACAAACAGAAACTATAAAACCACCAGATACTTCGGTGTCATCACAAGTTCCTGATGCCTCGCCTACTCCAGTAACCCCAGTAACCCCAGTAACTTCGCAAACTACAGATAATCCAATTACAACAACAACTCCGATTGACACCAGCACGCCTGTGTAAATAGAACAAAATTTTCATTTTTATTTCATTTTTCACTTTTCATTTTTTTTTCATTTACCTTTCTCCCAACTATTACATCCATTTTTTCCTTGACAGTCCAAATACTACCAACCCTTTAACATCTGTGTCAACTACTCCAGTGGATTCAACTATACCATCATCGCCAAAAACAACTGTGAGTAATAGTAATACCGCCACTATATCAAATACTACCATCACAGGAAACACTACAACATTATCGACTACAACAGTAACTCAAGAACCCATCACAACACCAACTCAAACAGTAATAACACAAAATGGAAAAAGTGAAACAATTACAAAGTTTACAACAACTCTGACAACTATGACAGAGACAATACCTGGCTATACGACAATCACAAGTACGACAGGAACAAACGGTGAACTGACAACTTTTGCAACTTATATACCACCAAGTACTGTGGTGGTCGTTAAGAAGACAATTGCGCCAGCTAACCAAGAATCTAAGAATAATAATAGTAATTCTTTAAAGCCGACATTGGAATATAACATTATCAGTATTATTATTAGTGTTTTAGCAATAAGTTCAACTTTTATTTTTATGATTTACATGTGAACATCTGTATTTAATATTATCAAAAATTTTTATCGCTTTTGTACTGTATTACTATGCAACCATTTAGATTATTTTTGTTTCTTGTTCCATAGTTTTTCATTATTGCGAAGGGTAAAAGTTTTACGTTTAGGAGCATTATATGACATATCCAATTAACCTAGCTTTATTTATTTAAATAAAAAGATATGATCGGTGTCACACAGACTTGCCTTGACATCACACAAATTCGTCTATAATAATATGGGGCATGCTGCGACGGGATCCCACAACTTTATAGATATGTCGGTAACAAATATTCCTGTTTGTTATATGATTTGACCCAGACCAAAAATTAAGTAATATATAACCCTAAGGTTTGCAATAATATTAGAAAGAACATAATTTGACCTATATAATTAAAATTTTCGAAACTGTCTACTGTA
>CAUDNR010004455.1:35455-50288 GCA_958430865.1 Entrophospora sp. SA101 | reverse complement strand
AGGTGTGGAAACAGTTCATGTAACAAAAACAAATTTATGCCTTTTATACATCTTTTCTGTACCTTTTTTGCATTCCATACCTATTCTGTACCACTTCCATATTTTATTTTCTATATGGTCAAATTTTTGTTTTAATTCCACATTTACAAGTTACTATAAATGGTATCATGGAAAAAAATCTGGATTGCTTATAAAAAAACTGAATTTTTATGGAGTGATAACCATAATCATGGAGAAATAATGGAGTGTCATTTTTACAGTAGCCCTATAAAAAATTTGGTATGAAAAATGTATGGAAAATTGTATGGAATTTTACCTGAAATTTGCATTTTCCCATACATTTCTGTACCAAATTTTTTATAGGGTAGAATTGTATTTATTGGATAAAACATTGTAAAAGTCATATTACTTGTAATACCCAAGAGGTATAAATATGTTCGAAATTAAACCAAGTGAATGTTAACAAAAAAAATGGATTGAAATGTTTGAAATTTTGGAAATGTGGTTGAGGTGGTGAAAAGATCTAGTCCAGCAGGATTGAATAAAGCTTAATGTTATGAAGCAGGTAAAGGTTTTTAATACTTGGATATCAAATCAATTTTGGGAATTTATTTTAAAAAATTAAATGGTCTGCAAAAATATCAACATTTTCTTTTTGAAGCATCTAATTTTGGTACAGTGAAAGTTCAAGAAGTTGCTAATGGTCCTTTTACCGAATTCATTTTATTGAAAACCAAGAAAGCAGATATTTTGGAAGAAATTAGAGCTTTATTCATTTTAGTATTAACACCACCACCTTTGGATTACAAAAGGCAAGAATACCTTTATAATAATATTTGTCCATTTGCGAAAGATGAATACAAAGATATTACTTGTCCAAAGCTGTGAATCAAAATAATATCAATTCTCTCTATGAACTAATCAAACAAAAATCCCAAGAGAAGGGTTGTCCTTTGAAAAATCATTTGTGATTGAGATGAGTGTTTGCAGCCTTTAAATTCATATATAAATTATAAAATTTGTGAAAAGTATAAACTTCTTCCTTTTATTTCTTTTGAAGATTTTTTCAAGATTTTTTGGGAAAAAGTGCAGGGTGATTCCAAAGTCATGGAATAAACTTTGAAAAGAACAATTCTCAAAAATATAATGAGTAATGCTGAATTTAAAAAAGACTTCGAGTTTTATAATAAAATGCCATATCTTTCTATTTTCAAAGAATTATTATTGGCTTCAAAAGAGAAAATTTGGTTAGAAATTTATAAAAATAAATAAACATAATGAAAGAAATTCACCCGATTGCTGAGATTGAATAAAAGAGAATTGTCCAGACTTTGATATTTTTATTGATGATAATCATTTGATTATTGAAAATACAGTAAAAAATTTCAGTTCAGAAAAATTTTATGTAATGCCTGATTATAAACATAGTAGGAATACTCAAACTCCCAATATCTACCACCTTAAAACCACTGTTTCAGACTTAAAAGATGAAGATTTTGCCAAAGCTGCTGAGGAATATAAAAACAATATTTCAAAGAAAAAGAAAAGTTTGATAGTAAATCTATTTGGTTATGAATAGCAGGTATGACTTTAATCTTAGGTTTTATAATTGCTATGATTTATATTGTTAAAAAGAAAAAATAGATAGATAAATATATAATAATAAGATTCATTGTATTTTATTTTCCTTCTTCTAAAGGTTTCTGTTTTTTGTTGGGTAATAGCACATTTTCATTCTGCTTTCTTTCCTTAATGTTCATTATTTTTCTTTCTTCTTGGTAAATTTCATAGGTAATCCTTTCTTTATCTAAATATGTTTGCAAGGATTTAGTATCTGCTAATTTAAAAATACAAGGTGCAATTTTTTCATCTTGTTCCTTCAAAATACTTCTAATGATAATTTTTGGGTTCCATAGTAGATCTGATGTAAATTAGCTTAATATTAATTAACTATTTTTGCCTAGTTTAAAAACAATATTGATCCCTGAAATTCTTTTGGTAATACCAATGTTCACTTTGTCTGGTTTTTGTTGCAAGCATGCATGCCTCATATATGAAATTTATCTATTGTTGATCATCACAAGATTTTTATTATATTTTTTAAAAAAAAATGTTGTCTATGTTCAGAACACGTTTACCTCTAGTTTCATCCTTTTCATTTTCAAAAAACTTTGTTAGAAACTATGCCTCAGAACCTATCAAGCATACTCTTCCTGAAGACACATACAAAGGATATGAATGTGAACCTCCGTCTTTAGAAATTCAAACAACAAAAGAGGAAATAGTTCACATGTACAAGCAAATGGTAATAATGCGTAGAATGGAAGTTACTGCCGATGGTCTATATAAATCAAAATTGATTAGAGGTTTTTGTCACTTATGTACAGGCCAAGTATGTATTTATTTGTTTTATTTAAAAATTTTTAATAGTATATAATAATACTACTAGTATCAACCATATATCATTAATTTTTTAAATTAGGAAGCAGTATCTGTTGGTATGGAAGCAGCTATGACACCGGAAGATGCAATTATAACTGCTTATCGATGTCATGGTTATACATTGGTAAGAGGTGCAACACCTCATCAAATTCTTTCAGAGCTTACGGGTAATTAATAATATTATCTTTAACTTTAATATTAATTGATTAATTCATCAATCATATTTTATCCTATGATCAGGTCGTAAAACCGGCATTTCAAAAGGAAAAGGTGGTTCTATGCATATGTTTGCAAAAAATTTTTATGGTGGTAATGGAATTGTTGGTGCACAGGTATTATTATTATTATAAAAATCATTATATTTATATATATATATATATATTTATTTAAAAGAACGTTTACACATTTGTATGTATGCTTTTTTACGCTAGGTACCTGTCGGTGCGGGCATAGCATTTACACAAAAATATAACAATACCAATAATGCCACATTTATTTTATATGGAGATGGTGCAGCTAATCAAGGACAAGTTTTTGAAGCTTACAATATGTCCAAATTATGGGATTTACCAGCCATTTTTGTATGTGAAAACAATTTTTATGGAATGGGAACGTCTGCTAGCCGAGGTTCTGCAAATACACAATATTATACTCGTGGACAATATATTCCTGGTATTAGGGTTGGTGGTATTTATTATATCGATGAAGTTTATTTTTTTTTTAATTATTTAGAATGACATTGATTAAAAATAACAACTAGGTTAATGGTATGGATGCAATTGCAATTAAAAATGCATGTTCGTGGGCTAAAAATTGGGTTGTTTCTGAAAAAGGACCCTTAGTGATGGAGATGGTTACTTATCGTTACGGTGGTCATTCTATGTCAGATCCTGGTACAACTTATAGAACAAGAGAAGAAATTCAACATATGAGGAGTAAAAATGATCCGATTACCAAATTGAAGGAGTTCATAATAGATTTAGGCCTTCTTACAGAAACAGAACTTAAGGTGATCATAATAATTATAATATTTTAAAGCTCAAAAAACGACTTTTTTTTGTTTCAAATCAATTAAATATTTTTTGCTGTTAAAATACTAGCAAATTGAAAAAGAAGCACGCACAATTCTTGAAGATGCATCTAAAAAAGCTCAAAGTGACCCGTTACCTGATGAATCAGAATTGTATACTAATGTATACGTTAAAGGATCAAACCCACCTTCTATACGTGGCAGAGAAAGAGAAGAATTTGGAATTGTAGAATAAACTCATTATAGATATATTTTTTTTTGTTTTAATCAATAACTATTAATTTATTTCAATTTTCTAATTATAAATAGTAATTTAAATTTTTTTTAATATTATTTATTTTACTGCTGTTGATATTGAGTTGTTTGATCTTCTTCAGTATTTAAATCTGCATTCTTTTTAGCTTGATGTACAACATAATGTTCTCTAGAAACCTTAGGTTTTTGACAATGAGCCTCGGCTTGATCACTAAACACCAAATGATCAATTATCGGGATTTTACGTTTATGAAGTTAATAATAACTTATAATAATAACTTATAATAAATCTCTTTTTTCAATTTTTCTCGAAACATCATTTTTAGAGTTTCTATTAAAAAGCCCCCCCCCCATATTATTATAATGACGACAAAATATAAAAAAGCAGAAGTTAAAATTAACAGTTAAGTTAAATAATTAAAATGGCTATCAATTAATGAATTTTTCTTTTTTAATAGGTGCAAAAAAAAACAGAATGGCAGAAAACGGAATAGCAAATAATAAAATAAGAATGTAGATAGGTGATGATACCTTTTATATTGTAAGAGTAAGGACAAGCAAGACGTGGAATCAAAACCTTAATAACTAAAATCCAATTGCAATTATTACTTTTGTAACAATAAAAAAAAACTTCTGTTATTACAGTACAAATTTAACCTTAAATTCTTATCTGATAATTATCATTCAAAGAGAAGAATTTGGAATTGTAGAATAAACTCATTATAGATATATTTTTTTTTGTTTTAATCAATAACTATTAATTTATTTCAATTTTCTAATTATAAATAGTAATTTAAATTTTTTTTAATATTATTTATTTTACTGCTGTTGATATTGAGTTGTTTGATCTTCTTCAGTATTTAAATCTGCATTCTTTTTAGCTTGATGTACAACATAATGTTCTCTAGAAACCTTAGGTTTTTGACAATGAGCCTCGGCTTGATCACTAAACACCAAATGATCAATTATCGGGATTTTACGTTTATGAAGTTAATAATAACTTATAATAATAACTTATAATAAATCTCTTTTTTCAATTTTTCTCGAAACATCATTTTTAGAGTTTCTATTAAAAAGCCCCCCCCCATATTATTATAATGACGACAAAATATAAAAAAGCAGAAGTTAAAATTAACAGTTAAGTTAAATAATTAAAATGGCTATCAATTAATGAATTTTTCTTTTTTAATAGGTGCAAAAAAAAACAGAATGGCAGAAAACGGAATAGCAAATAATAAAATAAGAATGTAGATAGGTGATGATACCTTTTATATTGTAAGAGTAAGGACAAGCAAGACGTGGAATCAAAACCTTAATAACTAAAATCCAATTGCAATTATTACTTTTGTAACAATAAAAAAAAACTTCTGTTATTACAGTACAAATTTAACCTTAAATTCTTATCTGATAATTATCATTCATGAAAACAAAAGATATATTAATTAAAATGCAAGACCCTCTCTAAATGCATTCCCAAGGGGGTTGCACTTGGATTGAATGTATATCTTATCATGAATTCTTTTATCTTAACCATATACTATCTCGACAAGTACCCGAAGTCTCGAGATAAATTACCATCATGTACACTCTCGAGTTCTGTTGATGTGTAGGATTAAATAACATCAATCTGCATTTACTGTATCTCCTCTCCAAACAATATGAAAATAATAGCATCGAAAATATTAATGTTGTTGAAGGTAATGATAATAGTAATAATAATAATAATTCTAGATTTCCAAAGAACATCAACGGCAATTGTGACAGTAGTAGTAGTAATAGCAATTTTAGCCGTCAAACTCCAAATCAAAAACAATAACAATTAAATAAATAATAGTATTGTAATGATAAAAATCAAATCTCCAACTATAAAGATTATGAAGATTTTAATTTAGCTTATAAAGATGTCAAAGATCCAAATTTTGTCTCTTCATCATCTAATGGTTTTTATAAAGATGTTGATTCCAACATTTTTGATGATAAAAATTATACAAATATGGGATCTTCAATCAATACAGTCAAACCTTGTCACAACGGATGAACGGGACACGTAAGAAAACTTTACTTAAATCCGTTATGGAAAGATTACTAATTATAATTATAATCTTACCACATTACATATAAAAACATAAAAATCCGTTATGACAAGAATTTAATTATAACCTGCTGTGACAAGGTTTGACTGTATCATCAACAGCAGCAACAATACAAGATCAAAATTCCGTACCAATAAATAACAATAGTATTACACAGTCTGTACATAAATTTACTTACTGGTGAATATATTGTACTTGTAATCAAAAAGAATGCGAATCAGTTAAATCAAATCTATTAAAAACATCTGGACCAAAATATTTGGTATTTTGGGTGGATAAAGAAAAGAATTTATTTAGGTATATATTGAAGGACGAAAAGTAATAAATGTGGCAAATGATACCTTTGGATTCAACAGATATTGTGAATATTACTATATACTTGATGGTTAATGTTTATTATTATTATCACCATTGTCAGTCACAATTATTATTGACGCTTGAAAAAGCATAACTTCGGGTTTTTGCAGAGGAAAATAATACATTCAATATAAAACTCTGCGATAAAATCAATTATTTTCATATAAAATTAATCGTTAATGAACTTTTAAAATAAAAACATTGTCTTTATTTTCTTTGTTTAAAACGCTTTGATAAAGCAACAAGTGTAGTTAGTGCCTTGGTAAAAGGTAACGGCCATGAAGCATTGGTAAAAGGCCATGTTTATTTGCTTTAGTGAGCAAGTAAGCAAGGTTAGGGTTAACTAGTGAGTGCTAATAACAATTAGTAACATAATTTGCTTTAGTGAGTAAGCGAAGGTTGGACTAACGTTGGTTAACTAGTGGGTGTTAATGAAGTATTGTCCAAAGGTTGATCGGAAATACTGGTAGTATTATTGTAATCGTAAATGTAAGGCTGCTAAACAAGTTACTTGAATTGTTTGCAAGTAAACCAAAGAGAGCTTGCAATCGGCTAATAAATGTAAACAAGGGTAAACAACTGATAACAAATCGGATAAAGGAACTTTATAGTATTGCAAAAGGGCCGTCTTTATTTATTTACAATTATTTGGTAACTGTTGTATGTGAAATTGAAATATTATGGAGTGGGGTGAAATTCTGATTGGCTAATTTGAATTTCACACATGTAAATTTGAATTTCACACATGTGAATTGCGAATTCACATAATTTCATTTTCACGTACAACAGTACCATGAAGTGTGCTCACAGATTCGTCTATGTGCAGAAAGAGGGAACCAAATTCATAAACTAATCAATTGACAAGCACCGAATTATTGTGAATTAAATGACAAGAATAGCCCAAAAATTAAGCCATAATTGTTAATTAACCGAAATGATACTTCGCAATATCACCATTTAACAATAATTGAAAATTTGTAAAAAAGTTTATTTCAAAAATATTGTTACAAGATAAGAAATAAAATAAGGACGAAATAAAAAGATAAAGAATAAATTTATAGTGGAGATTAAATTAGTCATTCATCAACTCTTTTACTATTGTTATTAGAATCTAATTGATTAATATTGTTGGTAATAATTAATAAGTAGTAATTTCTAATTAATAAATAAGTAATGAAATTTTTGTTAACGTTTAGAGGAAAGAGTCACAATCAAGATTACTCAACAAACTATCATTACTTGTATAAATTTTCAAGCTTTTAGATTTAGCAATTTCTTCATCTAAGATTCTACTTTTATGATATGCATCTGGATGTGATTTGTGTACTTGTTGCGAAGCACCACTACCACCACCAATAGTATTATTACCATTATTATTTTTAATAATTTCATCATGTTTATTATCAGCAAAATCATAGAGCTCTCTACTAGTCGGTCTTTTTGATGGATCCACATCCCAACACCTCTGCATCATTTGCACATAATCGTCAGGCATTCCAGGTAGTATTGGTGGTCGTAAACCTTCACATATATCAAAAATCAAACAATGATTGTGAGCTCTATCATCAAATGGTGGTGGATGACCTGGAAATATTTCCCACAAAGTTATAGATATCAGATTCTTTGTATCAATTTTGCCTCTAAGTAGTTCAGGTGCAACATATGATATAATTCCATAGACTATTTGATGATTCATCATCAACTGGTCCACATAATCCCAAATCTGTAATGTAACAACCACTTCCTTTCAATAATATATTGCCACTATGTAAATCACAATGTATTAAATCTTTCTGATGTATCTCATTTAATGCATTGCATAAATAATCAAAGATTCCAATTCTGTCTCTTAATGCTAAATTTAAATATTTTTTTGCAAATAATCCCTTAAATTTCTTTCTGATAAATAATTTAAAACAATTGCATAATTCACATTATCTGGGAATTTAGTTATACCATAGCATTGAACAATCAGTAATGCCTTAATTTTATAATAATTTGTTGACTATAATTGAATATAAATCAATTAGTATTATATAACACAGTATTGTTTATTTTTGTTTTAAATAAACAAATACCAACCTCATTAAAAAGCCTTTTCCTGATTACTTGAATCATTTAAATTTTTTAATACTACATCTTTCTCTCCAAGATAATTAAATTCCTTTTTATTTTCATCATAATCAACTATTCTCCCTCTTGTCCATTCTGCAATATAAATTGAACTAAATCCACCTTCTGTTAACTTTGTTACTTTTTCAAATTGCTCAAAAGGTATCCATTCTAAAATATAGTCTGGTAAAGATGATTTCATTTGACATTGTTGAATAAAATCATCAATTATGTTAATTTAATCACTGATTCTATCACATCTTGTCGCTCTGTTTATTCCTTCTGACTCTTTGTTTTGTCACAATTTCTTATCTTCTGATGAGCCATTGTTTTGTTATTATTGCTAATGTTTTACGAATATTGTCCTAAATGAAATTTTGTTTATGTGGTAATACTAAAAAAATTAGAACATGTGACTTTTTATTTGTGACTTTGGGAATTGGGACTATTTGGGTTTTGAATTTCGGCAAGTATAGTTGGATTTCGTCGAATTGAAGGGATTAGATAGAAACGTAGTAAAATATTAGATAATGACAATAATAATATAATAACGATAAATAAAAAGAAATTTATCTAATCTTAACATTAGATAATTAAAATGCGCATAAATGATCAATGAATTTTATTTATACGAATGTTTTTTTGTTTATTCTTGCATAAATATATCATTAACATCATGAAACAATTGATCCACTTCTTCTTTCTTGTCAGAATAACCTGCAGATTAATCGATTGATTAATAATAGAGAAATAAATAAATAAGTGAATGAATGAATTCAAATATTTCACCCCATTTTGATAACAAGTCTACTAAGCCTTTTATTTGAATCCACCAAGCTTTAGTGCTTTTACGTCTATCCATATCAGTTTCTGGCAGTAAATCAATAACAGGCTATGTATACAAATATATATATTTATGTTAAAAATATTAATTGTTAAATATCGTTTTTATCCTGTGAAACAAAAAATATAAAATAAAACAAAATTTTCACCCGATAAACGACATGTTCACCATCAATTCCAATCACAGCAGCAGATTCTTTAACATTGGTGTAAACCCTTGGTTTTGCAATGGAAGTTTGAGGTGGCAGTAAATGTGATGATGGTGATAATAACTTTTTTGATGTAGCAGTAACGGTAGAAGTTGAAGAAAATGCATGATTCTCCAAGAATTTAACACACATTACTGCAAGTTTAATTGCTCGAATACGATCTAAAGGTGATGGAGTAGCACCTTGCTGAATGTGACCTAAAATACTTGTTCTGGAATCAAATAGTCCATGAGCTTCAGTTTGAATAATATCAGCTATTACATTTGTTGTATAGGTAGTAGACACACATTCATTTCTATATTAAATAAATGGTAAATAATTAAAAATAATAATAATTGTATATTCCATAATTATGAAGCAAAGTATTTTACCTGAGAATTAAACGTCCTGAACCTGCACCTTTTTTATCTTCACTAAATCTTCTATTCAAATGATCAACATCCGATTGAAGAGTCTTTAAAGATAATCCTACTTCTGGAATGTATGTACTTGTTGCTCCAACCTATACATTTACAAATACACACATATATATATAACATTTATAAAAACATACATTTATTTATTTTGATCTGGAAAAAAGTTAAAATAATTATAATAATGCATTTACCGCAAGTCCGGCCAAAACTGTCAAATAACCACAATAACCACCATG
Source organism: Entrophospora sp. SA101 (assembly GCA_958430865.1). Taxonomy (NCBI): domain Eukaryota; kingdom Fungi; phylum Glomeromycota; class Glomeromycetes; order Entrophosporales; family Entrophosporaceae; genus Entrophospora; species Entrophospora sp. SA101. Next base: position 40,295 of record CAUDNR010004455.1, on the reverse strand, counting down.
TAATTCAACCACAAAAACTCTTCTTCTGGAAGCAGAGGCAGATTGTTTGATTGTATCACAACAGTCAACTATAGTATTTAAACTCGTATCACTGCCCAAGGAATAATCTGTGCCAGGAACATTGTTTGATATGGTAGCAGGCAAACAAATCATTGGAATACAAAATGCTGGATAAATATTCCGAGCATTATTCAATTTGATAAGCGAGCTGTAAGCTTCAAAACCTCCAATCAAGAGTAAAGCATCAATTCTGTGTTTTTGAAATTGGAATGCCACCATTCCAATATCTGTATCAGGTTCACTTCGATTGGTGCCAAGTTCTGAGCCACCTTTAGGAGTCCAACCATCAACATCTATCCAAGAAAATTCTCGGAGGTTGTCTTCTAAAAGACCCTTGAAACTATTAAATATTGCAACAGGAATATGACCTCGATTAAGTGCATATCGAACAGCTGCGGCTGTTGCTGCATTCATTCCACTAGCTGGCGCACCAACATGGATTATTCCAATACGAAGACGCTAAAAATACATGAGAAAAATTAGAAAATATTAATATAAATAAGAAATTTTATTGACAGTTAATTGAACCTTAGATTCTTCTAATTTAGATGCATAGCCATCAGTGAATATGACTGCTTTGTATACATCAAAAGCATCGATAAATTCTGAATCACGTAATTCCATAGCTTGTTTAAAATCCTTTTTTTCAACAGCCTTTGCAATTTGGTGTGTCTGAACAAAATAAATAAATAAATAAATAGATTTATAATAAATAAATAAATGATTCATATAAGCATCATCACATACTAATTTAACTGCTTTCATTAAAGGTTCACATGTAATCTTATTTTTTTTAATTCCAATCATAGGTGATTCACTATCAGGCGTTGCATTAAGAATTGCTTTTACTGCTTCATAACCTTGTAAAGTTGCCTTTTTTTTAAAAAAAAAGTTTTTTTTTAATAATGATAAATTCATATATTGATATAAATTACTTATTACTTACAAGATTTCTATCAAAGACACATGGTCTTCCACCACGTTGTATATGACCCAATGTTGTAACTCTGGTATCAAGACCCATATTATTTTTTAAAAGATCTTTGATGTAATCAGCTTTTATTGGTTGCAAGTTTTTATCAATAGCTCCCTCTCCAACAATCACGATAGTTCTAAATTTTCCAAGATTACGATGCTAGGAATATGCATTAACTTTAAATTAATAATAATTTAAATCCATTTTACAAAAAAAAAACTAATATATTTATATACATTTTTAATAACTTGACACATTTCTTCTTCCCAATTATCTGATGATGGTGGACTTTCAGGAATAAAAACAAAATCTGAATTGGTACTATATAATTTATTTTATAATTCAAAATATATTTTGATGAATTTATGCCAAAATAAGTTGAAAATCACTCATAAATTATAAAAAAAAAAAACATCTCTTAATACCTAATTGCTGCCATTAATGCCAACCAACCACAATTCCTTCCCATCACTTCAATGATAAAAGCACGTGAATGACTATATGCTGTAGATGCAATGCAGTCAACAGCTTCACAAATTCGATGTAACGAGGTAACAGCTCCAATGGTCAGATCAGTTGATGACATATCATTATCAATTGAACCAACCATTCCTACAATTGTTAGATTATTATGAGATGCTGCCTCTTCCTTTGTAACTCTCCCTATCCAGTGAAATTATTATATTTTAATATTAATGCTACTAAGAATCAGATAACATTTCATCATTGATTATTATTACCCAATTTAACCAATTCTTCTATCAACCCAGGCCATTCTGATCTAAAAATATCTGCTCCAGTCAACGAACCATCACCTCCACACACAATTAATGAATCTATTTCATTCTTAATCAAATTGTATGCTGCTTTTAATCTGCCATCACGTTCTTGAAATTCTTTACAACGAGCAGTTTTTATAAGTGTACCACCCTAATAATATATGATTTTACAAAATTTGGAATGAAATCAATAATTTTTATTTAATCATAATTTAGAATTTAAATTTAATTAAAATCTCAACTCACTATTGCCAAATAACCCCTAACATCACCCCACCCAAACTTTTTTATTTTGTCGCCACCTTGAACCAAACCTATATTTGTAACGTAATTTTTTTATATAATCATAAAAATGCTTCAAAAAAATGATAAATATATTAATATATATATACATGTATATACAGTACATGTTATTACCTTGATAACCCTCAAAAATTGCATATGGTTCACATCCACGTGCAATAGCAACTCTTACTATTGATCTAACAGCGGCATTCATTCCAGGTGAATCACCACCACTCGTCAATATTCCAATTCTTTTTTTTTTTTTATCATTCTTTATAAATTCATAGTCCATGGTTGGTTATATCAAGAAAAAAATCAAAGAATTATTTTTTCCCCGACTATAATATATAAAATAAATAGCAACTCTGACGTTATCATTACACTTGTATTAGTATCAGTCAGCATTATAATAATAATTAGTAATAGTACGTTAAAATTTTCAGGGGTTGAAATTTTGGCCAATGACAACGGCCACCAGATCGTTACATCTCGGCCATTTTAATATTTAGTATTAGTATTAGTATTATAATTAAGATAAAAAATATAAAGAATCCGTTATAAACAGTAATAATTTATATATTAATATGGGAGATATAAATGGGCTTAAATTCTCGGTCCGTTATCGAGAGAGTGGGAAGTGTACTACATATTTATTATTTAATACATTTAATCATTGAAGCGAACGAGCAAATTTGATTCTTTGATAGAAGAAATAGATGATTTACAATTTCAACATGATATTCTAAGAGAAATCAATAAAAGTGAAATGTCATACGACTGGTAAGCTAAACCTTAATATTAATACTAATAAAATCCCGATCGTAATAGTAATTCACCGGAAAAACACTTTTGACTAAAATGACGTTTGGCTGTTATTATTGTCGATACATAATTTCACGAGAAATCATGAAGCTATGAAATATGTGAAATATGAAACCGCTTCACATAGTCAATAATAAAATGCAACTATGAGACAGATTTTTATAAATAGACACATCTGCAAATTAATTCTTAAAAATAAATTAAAAAATCAAAATACATTCGTTTGTTATTATTCCATTTGAGGAAAAAAACAAAATCTTGAAAGCATCACCTTTATTCTATCATCATTTTTGCATAATTGTTAATTTAGCTGTCACTGAAGGTAAAAAAAACTCTTAAATATGTATGCATTTTTGCTTGATTTAAATAAATTATATTGGTACATGTAGCGAGTTCCCACGTAAGAGTTGATGTAGAGCTTTCTATTCCTGGTACAATTGCTAAAATTTACGTTTATAATTATACATTTGGCTTGTAAAGCAAAATATCCCACCAAATCCGATTGGAACTTTACAATCCCAGACTGTGTTGAATATTTTGGTATTTCAACCTCTGTTAATAGGAGCTTTAAAAAAGCGAAATTCCGTGGGCCATTTTCCAATAATAATAATAGGTCAGAATTCGAATTCATTTTTAATGTTGAAGTTGATTTTTGGCGTTTAGACCTTTGAGGTATCGATAAGGTGTCGTTGATGCGTGGAGGGTGATTTAATAATAAACAAACTATTAATTAATTAAAGAAGTCGTCTTTGCATAACTGTTTTTTAATTCTAAATATTTTGAGTTTGCAGAGCCCACTTGATCTACAATAGAACAAAAAAGTAGTCGCGATATTTGTTATAAACGTCTTTTAATTTGACAATTTTTAATTATTCACTTTATTTAATGGAGACATAAATTAATTTTGATATTTAGTATGCCCATCTTTTGTTCAACTACCATTTTAACACGTTTTGGCATGCTATTAACCAAGTTAAATAAAATATCAGGTTCAATTACCCCATTCCTCCCTCTTCTATGGCTATTTTCAGCTGCCCTGTTACAATATTACGGGTATCTCGAGCGCATAATTTTTAGTGATTGTGGGTTTGCTGCAGTTGCTCCTTTTTTATCGGAAAATAAAATAAATTAAAATTTATTATTATTATTTAATAAATTATTTTAATACATTTAATAAATTAATATTATAATGAATTATATATTTAATAAAGTATTTTCTAATACATTTAATAAATTAATATTATGAATTATATCTAAAAAAGGTTGTTTTAATCAAGTAAGATTTGATGGGTAAGTAAAATCTTCAATATTGATGAAATTTTCTTTGATAGTACGCATTGAAAGAAATCGATACAACTATATTTTTCGCAAAAACAAGAAAAAAGTTAATTATAAAATATATATATATATATTTATATATTTATGAAATAAAAATCACAATTACACCCCAAAAACTAAATACCAAAGTATGACTTCCGGCTTTATCATTTGTTCCAGATGCACGTGCGCCACCAAAAGGTTGTTGACCTACTATAGCACCAGTAGATTTATCATTAATATAGAAATTACCAGATGCGTATCGTAATTTGTTTTCTGCCTTCACAATTACTGAACGATCTTGTGCAAAACTAATTAAAATGTTTATGGAGAAATAAATAAATTAATATTTGATATTTTTTTTTTAATGATGTATTTATTGTAATGAGAATTTTTTTTACATTGCTCCTGTTAATGCATAACCGGATGTTTCATTTGCCAAATCAAGTGTCTTTTCAAATTCATCTGATTTATATCTATAAAAATATTTTAAGAGTTAAAGGATTAGAAAGAATCAGAATAGAGAAATATATAAGAGAAAAAATCTGAAATCTTATCTTGAATACTACTCACACGTAAATTGTAAGCACAGGCCTTTTTT